>AWUE01016934.1:0-62963 GCA_001974825.2 Corchorus olitorius
CTTGAGTGACTTTATGTCTTTTTTGTTTTAGTTCTTTTAAAAGCTAGTTATGTAAGTTCATAATAGGGTTGGTATTGCTTGTAAGCTAGTAATGTTTTCTGAACACAATTAATCTGGAATAAGATTTGGAAGAGAATATCATCAGACTTAAGTCTTGACAAATTTAGATGAAATGTACACTCTGCAGGGTGTGTGATTTCTATTTTTACTTTCAATTTATCCCCTTTTCTTGGCTCATCAATTTGGTTTTGGTAAAAGGAAAAGTACCCTTAAGGCCTTAACTTATGGCTTTTTGAGATTTCCATTTATATATTGTTTTCCTGAGATAGTATAAGCCAATATGAAGTACTCCTAGTGATACATTTCTCTCATATATATTCTGAAATATCTTAGGGCTCATGATTCTTATATTTAATATACTTAATTTCCTGTTGTCGATTTTGCAATATAGAAGCATATTATATTTATGAGAAATAATACAAGCTAGTGTAAAACAGAGAACAACATATATATTTTTTCATATAGCAGTAGTAGCTATTTCAATGGCTTTAGCTTGGGTTATGTTCTCTTGTGTTCAAGCAATGATTCTGGAATACTCATTTTAGGCAAACAATTGGAGACATGAAGCATTATTGCATTTATTAATTCATTGAGTTAGTTGCATATGGAGCCATATATATAAATGTTGATTGGCAAATGCCATTTGATTTAGTTGCACAAATTCTTAGTGCTAACTGCTAAGTCTTGTTATTTTTCCTTTACAGGTGCCACTTTAAAGGAGGCAATGCTTATTGTTATTAGTTGGTATATATATAATATATTGTACTTATTTTTGTTCATGGAGGCAGCTAGAAACTGTAAATGGTAGCTTAGCCTAAATGTGTATAGGGGCTGATGTTTTTGGCTTTTGGCTTTTGCCTTTTGGTAGAATTCTTTTGTTCATAGCCAAATGGGTACACAATTATTTTGTTCATAACAATAAGTCCAATAGTCCCTAGTTAATCTTTGTTAATTCCCTAAGTTGCTAGCAATCTAGTTATCTAGATTATATGTAATAATGGCTTAATGATTTAAGCCTTTAAAGTTTAAGCATTTATATTAATTCTGAAAACTGAAAAGTGATGTTTTTATTCTAATGTACTGTAATACAATTGTGTAATGCGGTTTAAACCGTTTAACCGACCACAACCGTCGTGGGTCGGTGCTAGGCGGTTTCAACCATTAAACGGACGGTTGACGGTTTCAAAATGTTTCCGTCGGTTATTAGTCGGAATTAGAAAATCCCAAACCGTAACCGAACCGCCAAACCGTTGCTCACCCCTATTCGTCACAAACGGCCGAACACCAGCCTCGGTGTCCCCGTATAAAAATAAATAAAAGAAACGAATGTCTCTATTGAGACCGTTTCATCACAGATAAAAATGGCAAGTATATAGCATGCCAAGAGTAAATAACTAGACATTTAAAAACAACAAAATAATAACGCCGATCATCAGGCGTAAAATATTCAGAACAAATAGAAAATTCAGGAAATATCACATTGTTTTCAAAATGCCTTAAGGACGAACATCAAACGATACAAAGAAAAATTACAGCCACCAAAGGATCATTTCTTCCTCTGTCTCTTGCCCTGCTGCTCAGCTCCAGCTCCTTCCTCGGCAGGACGTTTGTCACCCCCCGTCAGATCGTGAATCTCTTCTCGGGGAGGAGTTCCCACTGGCGCAAAGCCGAACGTCGCCGGTTGGACAGCCGCTGTGATAGCTTGAAGGTCAATCCTATTCTCTAGCATATAAGCCTCGAGCGTCTTGCTGAGCACAGGATCCTCGACATAATCAGGAGGGAGCTTGTTATCGTCAAAGTTAATGCCAGAAACATCAACATTGGGATTCTTCTCCTTGATCATGAAGACAGCGGAATCTCGAGCGGAGTTCATCTGGGCTGCCGTCTGCTCGTAGAAGAGGTCGATCGTCGTTTCGAGCTTCTTGACCTCCACCTGGAGTAAGACAGTAAAGTTAGCTCGTGGAGGTAAAGTCAGTGAAATAGGAGGGTGACGATCGTAATACCTGCAAAGCTGCCTTCTCCTGACGCCAAGCTGCCTGCTCTTTGGTGAAAGAGTCCCTCTCCTTCATAATTGTGTCATGCCTCCGCAAGACCCTTGCCTTTTCCTCTTGGAGCTGGAGCTTGGTGTCCTTCAAGGACTTTAGAGCATTGGCCAAGTCCTCATGAGCTGCCTTTAACAGAGCGTCTTTCTCCCGCAGCTGCGCAGCAGTCTGATCCTGCTCGTGCTGGTGACGAACTAGAGGGGCCCCAGGCAGCTTGTTGAACAGATGTTGGGCGACTTTAGGAGCCCATAAAGAAATCTCCTTCTCGAAGGCTGTAAAATTGCCCCGAGCAGCAACAAGGTTCTGACAAGAGTAACGACAATCAGCATAAGCCCAATAACCTTAGAGATCGACGACTAAGGCTTAACTACTCACCTGGATAGCTGCACCGACCATTAGAGCAGCACGCTCCACCGGGGCAAGGTCACGAACAGCTTTGAAGTCATTTATGCTTGAGTAGTCCAGGCCGTAAGAGAAAAAGGCTGCCATCAGATCAATAAAGCAAGGAGGGCTATCCCATTGGCAATCCTTGGCGTACCAATCAGCAAAACCCCCGCCGGAGAAAATACCTGACAAGAAAGAGGGGATCTGGTCGTCAAGGAGAAGGTGCCCCTCCGCACCTTGAGTGCTAGATTCCCCCGGCCGAGATCCCTGGGGGCACACTTGAGCCAGAGTCAAGGCAGTTTGGGCCTGGGACGTCTCTGGAGCTTTACTGACGGACGATGAAGGAGGAGCAGCAGTTGGAGTAGCAGTAGCTGGAGTGGCAACGAGTCCAGCGCGACGAGCGCTCTGCTTCACGCGCCTCTCAGCAAGAATGTCACGGTTCATGTCTTCCAAGTCCTTGTTTAAATTTCCTGCACAAACAAATGAAGAACGAACATCAGTAACCCATCAACCAAATACCAAGGCAAATGGACGAACGTAGCAAATAAAAGGAAGTAGAAGACAAGAATAGACACCATAAGGACTCTAAATCTCGGACATCAAGGTGGACATAGGAAAGCCTGGATGACCTTGAGCCTCAGCAAGGGCATTCAGGGTCATTAAACCTTTTCCCCGACCGCGATTCCCAGGACCTGACGGACGGACGACCGTAGGAGAAGAAGACCCCACAAACCAGTCCTTTCCATCATACACTGGAGGCTCATAAGCCTTTTCCACAAACCCACCCCCTCTGGGCAAAAACTCGCGTCTCTCTTCACCCAAGCCATTGACGATGAACGTCCCCTCCACAACTTCTACCACCTCTTCGCTCACCATCTCCAAACGTTTGATGACTAGGGGAGGGCAGACCCCAGCCTCAATATCCTCCATTTTGATGTTCTTCATTTGATAGGGGAGCGGGCTCATATCGCAAAGTATCAGACGAGCAGCATGTACCACCTCTCTCCAGGGAAGAATCTGGGAATAAAAAAACCTCAGCTGCTCTTGGTTGGCTGGACCTAGTTCATACTTGCAGACGTTGTAGCTTTTGGTCTCTATGTCAGACCACCTAATGTTGACTGGCCATCTCATTCCCTCCCTGATCTAAATCCCAAAGAACTCTTGCTTCCAATGCCTCCAGCTGGTAGGGCACTCGAAGAATGTCTTCCCCTTTCTTCGGTTAAAGCTGACAAATCCCCCATTTATAGAAACCCTAAACTGATGACAGAAGAACTTCAGACTAGGTCTCCACTCTTTGTATATACAGCATACAACATAGCAGACAATTAGAACCTAGCCGTTCGGTGTGACTTGTGAAGCAGCAATGTCATAATAATTAAGGACTTCTTGAAAGAACGGGTCTCCAGGAAGCCTGAAACCACACTCGAACATAACCCGAGTGAAGAAAGCCCTCCGCCCATTCTGTCGGATGTTGTAGAGACGGTCGTCCTGACCCGGATGACAGAACTTGAAACCAGATACAGGACCTAACCCAACTTGACTGACGTGAGTCTTCACAGCAGTAATGGAGACATTGCCAACCCCCCTCAGATACTTGGATTGAACGGAGGCTGCAGCAGAAAAGGCCCCGTCCACCCTATCATTATACTTCTTAACCTAGTTCCTCTCTACAGAACCTGAGGAACCGGCTGTGCTCCCAGAGGCGACACGGACGTCCCGCTGGAGAGCGTTCGTCTCAGCCCCAGACGTACTCGCTACCCCCACGGTCGAAGGAGAAGGACGAGCGACGTCTCCCACATGAGAGCTACCAACTTCCATGTTCCCCAACTCCCCTACGCTAATCGGATGGGAAGACTTAGACTGCGATAGAGGGGAGAGATCGGAAAAAATGGGGTCAGAGGTACCCAGACGAGCAGCTTTGGGACGACTCGACGTTTCAGCTACCCCAACTGTTTTCCTCTTTCTTATCAAGGGAACCTCAGGAGAACCACCCTCCTCGCGACTCAGAGGAGACTCAACCCCTATACTGATCGTCCTAGATAAATCCTGGGAGTTGTCCGTCACAGACATACTTAAGACCTAATAAAATTGATCCCTTAAAAGAAGCCCTTACCAGTCTGAGGAGGATGTCTCCGAAGCGGAAGGCCCAAACTCTCAAAAACCTCGATGTCGGAATCGTCTGAAAATTCACTGTAGGCCTTAACCCAATCAACTACGTCCTTAGGAATTTCGATTGGTTGATCGGCGCTACCCGGATTATCCGTGATGAACGAACGTCGGAGGAAGATGAACAAACTAGCAGAAAACCTGCCAAAAACCACCAACAGTCACGATATAGAAAACGAAACAAGAAAATTCCAGAAAGCACTCAAAACGGTTGCAAAAGAAACAAATATCACAAATACGACACATAAACAACAATCTACGGCAAACATACCAGAAATCACGGTAAGAAACTCACCGGAAAGTCGTCAAGAAAATCTGAAAAAACTGAGAGAAGGAGAGAGCGACGAATGCAAATATGTGGAAAGTTGGAAAAGTTGGAAAAGTGGTTAAGGAGGGGGAGCGCCACTATTTATAGGCGCCATCACCGAGTCTCGGGAACCCAAACGAACGTGATCGTCCGGCTAAGATCGGGCCACGTGACGTAAAGCCAGACACGTGTCACCAGATTAAACACGCAACAAAAAAAAAGGGGGAGAAGAAAAATTCGAACACATGACAGACGGACGACAGAAGAATTACCGCGTAAAAAACCGCCCACCTACCCTGCATCTCTAAGGAAGAAGCCGTTCGTGCGGCCACTTTATAACCCCACTCACGCCTGGGGGGCAATTGTTGATCATACAATATACAAGCAGAACGGGTGCCGACGAACGTCGCACTCTCTTCTAACTCCGCAGTACCCAGGAGTTGACTGTTGACTCAGACAATGGGGTTGACATCCATTTGACTTGAATCCGGAACTTACGCTCCCGACCTAGATGCATGGACCAGTGACGTGGCAGTTCCTATGCCTATAAATACAGAGTATCTTCTCATCTTTTGTCCATATTAAAAACTCTAAACTCTATACCTAAAGAAGAATACTCTCTAATTCACCCAACCTACTTGGGAGAACGTCACTGACTTAACCATCGGAGTGCTAACGCGGGGCCCCCCACCCCCGCACTCCGTAGGTGTTCTTCTTTTGCAGGTTCTTCAACCTCTTAGGTGCGAGTTTAAGAGAAGACCTTCACAGGTCAACGTTGTGGAAGATTTTGACCACAACAGATCTCTATGGCAAATTTTACAGTTCAACATTAAGGTCTAACTTCATCG
Organism: Corchorus olitorius; assembly: GCA_001974825.2. NCBI lineage: Eukaryota > Viridiplantae > Streptophyta > Magnoliopsida > Malvales > Malvaceae > Corchorus > Corchorus olitorius. The sequence goes on from AWUE01016934.1 coordinate 5,808, forward strand.
ATCTGGTATGTAAGGCTCTCGATCTTCGCAATGATTTATGCATACAGGAATTCCACCTTAGTATTAACATGCCTATTAGCGAATGCCTTATTTCTGTATGGATATCTGCTGCAATACAGCATAAAGTGCGAAAGCTTGAACTGTTACTACGTGGAGAAGGAGAATTTCTATTGCCCCCTGATCTTTGTACTTCTCAATCATTAAGTCAATTCAAATTGCGATTACCATATTGTATATTACAAGTCCCTAGGTCGATCTGTTTCTTTGGCCTTAAGACCTTAACTCTCTCTACCATTGCATTTGACAACGATAAGTCTTTTGAGCAACTTTTTTCTGGTTGTCCAGTCCTTGAGGAGCTTGCTTTAGAAAATTATTGTTGCATTTATATAAAAAATGTCACCCTTTCTATTCCATCTCTAAGGGCATTGGCTATCTACAGTGATGATCAAAAGCTATTGAATTGTACGATCAAGATTTGTGCAGTAAACCTTATGTACATGGCCTTCAAAACTGATATGGCAATTGAACTTGTTCCACATGACCTGACATCACTAGTCCATGCCTCTATTGATGTTGTAATCGATGGTAGTCCTCATGAAGAAAGATGTCAACGTGCTGTAAAGCTGCTTAATGGAATTCAAAATGTTAAATCCCTTTCAGTTTCTCATTTTACCCTTGAGGTATGTCAGCTTTCCATGCCTTCTTAATCCTTGTCCCTTTTGTCTTTTTAAATTTGTTAAATGTTTGTAGAGAGAGCCCCAAAGCAGAACTTTACATATTGATGTTATGTCGGCTTTCTACAATCTGAAACTATCTCCTTTAGCTCAGGAAGTATGCTCATTTAGGCCCTCGTTTTACCTCCATTGCTCTGCAATACTGAATTTATTGTATGCTTTGTTTTTCAAAGTCTATTAAAGAAAGTCTCCTAGTCCAAGAACAGCTTCCAACGTTTGACAATTTGGCTCATTTAACGGTAGAACGTGATGTTTGGGAGAGTGAAGCACTGATGCAGTTTCTTCAAAAAGCACCAAATTTGGAATCTCTTGACATTGACGATGTAAGCCTCATGGTGCTATCCGTTCTCTAATTGCTATGACTAAGTTCCTAAAGTAAGAACAAAGCTTGTGGTTATTATAATGACATAAAACGTTACTTTTGTTATCAGGGAATTGATCCGGAGGGTTACATGGAATTGGATGTTTTACCTCATTGTGTTGAATCTTGTCTCAAAACTTTTAGCCTCTCAAATTTCAACTGGAGTGCAGAAGAAATACATTTTCTGGAATACTTGTATAAGAATGCAGCTGGTCTGGAGAGGGTAAGCCTCTTTTGTTAAGAAAACTCGTCAGATCAGGATGTAAAGAAGCAAGAGATAATCCATCAGCTAAACGTACTTCGCAATGGTAGGGGTTTAATCAAGTGTGTAATGGAGTTCTTGTAGATGCTCAAAGGTCAGCATTTTTCTGACTATTATCTATAGTTCCACAATGCATATTGGCGCATGTTGGATGGATAATCTGGATGCATTGGCATTACAGATTAGATTTGTAGGGTATTGTAATTGTCTAAGTAACCATGATTTTGGCCATAGTAACTACTTATCATGCTTGTGAAGTGATAGACCTATAAGGAGGTTAAAAAACAAAAACAAACGAAAGAATTTCCACTTTGGTTAAATCATCAAGGTTTTTTTGTTTGTTTGTTTGATTTTTTTTTTTTTTTATCTTTTCTTTTTATTCTTCCTTATTGGTTTTCTTTGGTTTATCTTATTATTATTTCCCTCTTCCACCAAATACTTGTTCCAGTCTGTCTTATATATAAATGAAGAGAAGCATGTATATACTTAGATAAATTAAGGTAACTTAATATTTTAAAGGGAGTTGCTATTTATCGCCCCCATTTTGACAATTTTACTCTTTACTTCATTTTTTAAAAATACAAATTATAATTAATAAAAAATAACCGGTGCCGTCCTAGGAGGGCGGCACTGATCATGGCGTGCATGGCATGCCGCCTAAGGAGGGCGACATGAACCATGGAGTGCCGTCCTAGGAGGGCGGCATGCCATGGTCAGTGTCGCCCTCCTAGGGCGGCACCAGTTATTTTTTATTTTTTTAATCATTAATTATTAATTATAATTAATAATAACAATTTAAATTAATAATAATTAAATAATTAATAATAATTTAAAAAAAAAATTGGTGCCGCCCTATGCCATGGCGAGTGCGGCACTGACAATATTTCAAACCAGAACTTTTTTTGACAGAATTCTAGATCTACAACTTAGATCTACAAAATCCGATATGATTTTCTTCAAGATTGTTTTGAAAATTTGATCTTTTAGTTTGAATGTTTTAGAGGATTTGAAGTTAGAAAGTTTGAAGAAAATATGAACAAAGGGTAAAAGTATAGAAAGGGGGCGGTAAGTAGCAAAAGGGGGACGGTATTTAGCAATTCAGTATTTTAAATTGTTAAATTTCTTAAGTCTTATGTTGGATTGAGTTGAAGGTTTAGTTCAATGACTTTTAAGAATAGTGTCAATAGTTTGAGCATTGCCAACGAACATTTATTTGAGTGCTTCCTATTTAGTTGTCGATGCGATTCAATTTTGAATTAGTTAAGATGTAGCTACTGAATACATGAGAGATTTATATGTGAAAAAAGATATTAATTCATGTGCATGTTAATTTTCCATATAAGATATATTCACATATTCACTAGACTAATATATTTGTTGATATTTTATTTCTGGTGAATGATATATATATATATATATATATATATATGATATTCTACAATCTAAAATATATATAGCCTTATGGATTGAATATATAACATGTTAATGGTAAATAAACATGACCTATGAAAGTTGAGACATCTTCTGGTATAATACTATGTAGTATATATGATTTTTTTAGCATTTCCATTTTTCTTGATTTGAAACATTCACCTAATAAGTTTTGACATTTTTGTTTTTTTGAGAAAGAGTACATTCATAACTTACCTACGTTTTTTTTTTTCTAAGGAAAATTGTTCTTACATATTAAGACAAAGGCATATGTACCAAAAAAAATATTAAGACAAAGGCATTAACCCAAAACAAACATATTTTATAATCAACAGACAACAACATAAAACAAAGTAATCGTGCCAAACCAAGATTTTTTCCCCCCAAAGAAAGACGCCTTCAACTTATCTACACTAATGATATTATAAATAAAAATGAATGACAAATGATATATATAGTTATCAACTCTCCTTTTTATTTAAAAAACAAATTCTCAACATTTAGTAGTCACATTAAACTCTAATTATTTTGGAATCGAATTGTGTTGAATACTAAACAGACATCCTGGGACAGGGATGGGATGGGGTGGGGTTTCTATTTTTTATGTTCAAAATACTCGAAGCTTAATTTTAATGATATCAAACTATCTTCACTTCACTCAACAAGCAATGATTATTATATATTTTTTTTAAAGAAAAGACAAAATGTGATTTAATTTTATTTTAGTATATAAGAAGAGGATCCCTGCTTATACTATTATTAAATATAAATCCATAAATAAAAAGAGAATTACATCTTTTGGATAAAACTTTTAAGTTTTATATCTATTTAGTTGATTCATGATGAGGCGGCATATCACATATTATATGTAGAAGTTACATCATCATACCACATATTATATGTACAAGTTACATCAACTAATTAATATAAGTGGACCGGCCCACGCTGGCGCGTCGGGCTTTTAGCAATCTACTTCTTTGAATATTTTTCTATTCGAATTAAATTGTTTGATACGTACGAAATTTCGAAAGTACTATGATTTTAAATATGTTGCATCCTTAAAAGGTTATACTATTAACATTGAGCATATGTCCTAAAGTTAGCAATAAATTAAAAATATTAGTTTGTACATGGACAGGTGCAATACCTTCAATTTTGTTTCCTCCTGTAAAGTGTGTAGCACTTAAATAAAAACTAAGTTTACTCTCTTCTTCATAGGGTGAGAATTAGGCGGTTTAAACCGCCCGAACCGCCAAAAACCGACCGAGGTAAGGCGATTTGGTGGTTTAATCGGTTTAGACGGTTTAAACCGCCACCGATTAAACATAATTGGTCGGTATTCGTTATAGGTTTTGTAAACCGAAACCGACCGATTATGCTATTATATATAAAATATATTTATGATATATATAAAATATATTTAATTATTTATGATGTATAAAAAATATATGTAAAATATATAAATTATATTTATGATATATATAAAATATATATAACAAAATTTTTTATTAGTTTTATAATTAATATTATTTAAAACCGCCAAACCGCCAAAAATCGACCGAAACCGCCAAAAACCGACCGCCTCGGTTTCTTATATATACAGTCGGTTTTCGGTATACAAATTTCCTACTTCAAAACCGACTAAAACCGATTAAATTAAACCGAAACCGATCGAACCGACTAATTATCACCCCTACTTCTTCCTATGGACATGAAAGGTCTGAAGAGAGGTTACAATTCTAGATAATTAAGGGGGATAGGATTTATTATAACATTTATGTGAAAAGAAATGATAATTACAAAAAATGGCTCAAGGGCAAGAACTGGCTAGAAACTAACCTAGGGTCTTCTTAGTAATTTGGCAAGTGAGAAAAGACAAAAAATGACAAAAAAAAGTTCAAATGGAGCCTCCTCATCGATCCTCAAAAGGGGTCTTTATTCCCTGTATCTTTCAAATACTATTTAGTATATATATTCGATTATATAGATATTATTTTTGTTTTATAATGAAAAGTTTTTTTTTCTTTACTTGAGTATGTTAGAATTCGAAGCAGGTCAAATGCTTGAGTTTTCGTATAAAATTTTGATCAAGAAAAGATATATAGTCACCTTTATTGAATGGTCATCCAAATGATGTAGATGGTTATAACTGAAATTAATTTTTTAATTAACTTTTTGTAAATAAACAACAATAGTTTAAAATTGAGAATAGCTCTAATTACTCAATTTACTAATTTCCGTCTTTTAATTTATTATTACCACAACACATGATTCCTTATGTCACAATTCTTTATATCAGTAGTAGATAAAGGAAACAAAATAATTTAACAAATTTCATATTAGGCAGTATGGCTTATTAGTAATTAATAATAAAACAAAGGAAAGCAAAAAGGAATTTAATCAAGTTAGTATTTTAATTAACCAAGGAAATCAAGAAAGGAATTTAATCATGTAAAAATTTAATCATGTAAAAATATAGAGTAACAAATTAATAAAAAGATTAACTAATTAATCAAGTTAGACAAAGTAAAGTCTACGTGGCAATTAAATCAAAGACTAAGTCAAATATATTATATATATAATGTTTTTTTTTTTAGAAAAAAATCATTTCATTCATTGATCAGGATTACAAACGGGTAGAGGATATCCACACCAAGTAAACTATGTGCCCACCTCACAATTTAATTTTGCCAAGTTATGAGCAAACATGTTGGCACTTCTATGTACATGTGTAAAAGAACAAAAATTAAACAAAGAACCTAATACTCTAACTTGCTGGATTAAATTTCCACCTTCCCAAAGGATCTTGTCTGAACTCTTAATTTCCTTCACAGCCAACAATGAATCGCACTCGATCTCACATGAACTCAATGCAAAACATTGGGCCAGAGTCAGTCCAAATCTTATTGCGTAGACCTCTGCAAATAAAGGGTCTGGAATATTAGCAAGCCTAGCTGTAGCCGAAAGAAAAACCAAACCTTGCCAATCTCTAATTACTACCCCTAAACCTGCTTCTCCCGTACTCTTATTGTAAGACGCATCAGTATTGACCTTAAACTGAGTTATTGTGGAGGGAGACCAAACTGGAACCCTTGTCTCCATTCGCCAGGTACTTCCTTTCTGTAAAGCAGAAGCCATCGCTGTAACTTGCTTAGCCGCTGCAACACATAAAGAATTGGGACTTCTGCAGATGAAGTCATGCAAAGCCCGATTCCTGTTGTGCCATATTAGCCAAAGCAAAGTCGCCACTAATTCTAGTGATCCCAACTGCCCTGCTTTGATTACAAGGCTATACCAGAAATCATCTCCGGCCAGCCAAGTGCGCAAAGATTCCTCAATCCAAGGACAAGCTATTGTCCATACCTTATTGCTTAGAGGACAGTTGAAAAAAGTATGTATCAAAGAATCTTCGGTGCTCCCACAAACGGGACAAACATCATCAACTGGTATCCCCCTTTTCTGCAAATTGACTTTAATTGGCACAATATTATGCCATAACCTCCATAAGAAAAATTTAGTCTTCGGTTGAATATTTGCCCCCCAAATTTGACGCCAAAAATCATTTCTGTTATCAACTGCAGGAGCCTCCTTTCCCAGTAAATTCCTTGCTATATGGTATCCTGACTTCACTGTATAATGGCCATTACATGTCCCATTCCAAATTAACGTATCATAAGAATGAAAAATAGTTAAAGGGATACATTGAATTCTATCCACATCAGAAGCTTCAAATAATTCAATCAATAAATCCCGATCCCATTGCCCATTATCTATAAGCGTGCTGACCTTGGTAGGTTGACAAGATATGCCTGGCCTTGCTGTTGGGTGATAATTTGGTGGTTTGTTAAGCCACCTATCCGCCCAAACATCGATCGAAGACCCATCTCCAACCCTCCAACGGGAACCTCGTTTAATTACTTCCCTTCCTGCCATTAGACTGCGCCATAAAAACGATGGATTTCCTCCCATTGTGGCTGACATAAAAGTCCCATTGTTAAAATATTTAGCCTTCAAAACCCTGGAGCAAAGGGCCTTGTCATTATGTATAATTCTCCAGCACTGCTTTGCTAGTAAGGCTAAATTGAAAGCCTCAAAGTCACGAAATCTCAACCCTCCATCAAGCTTCGAGACGCATAAATCATCCCATTGCTTCCAATGAATTTTCCTTCGAGATTCCGTACCCCCCCACCAAAATCGAGCGATCATCCTATTTAACTCCTGTAAAAAAGTCTTCGGAAATTTGAAACAACTCATTAAGTAAGTTGGAATGGCTTGTGCAACAGCCTGAATTAGCACTGCCCGGCCAGCTATCGATAGGATTTTGCTATTCCATCTTTGAATCCTCTTCCAAAGCCTGTCCTTTATAGCTTCCAATTCTATTCTCTTTGATTTTCCTATCATTATTGGCATTCCTAAATACTTATCCTTTGCTAAAATCTTTTGTACCCCCAGCTTATGCATGATCAAATTTCGAAGCTGATCTGAGATATTCTTACTAAACATCACAGAAGACTTGTCAACATTAATCAATTGTCCTGAAGCCCTTTCAAAAGTCTTTAGGATTCTTAATATTGCATCACAATCTGCCATATTAGCTCTCGAAAAAAGAATACAGTCATCAGCAAAGAATAAATTAGACACCCGAGGTACACTCCTAGCAACAGCCACACCCTTAATATCTCCCAACCTTTCTGCATGCTGTAATAGAGAAGACAACCCTTCCATACAAAGAAGAAACAAATAAGGGGATAAAGGATCCCCTTGCCTTATCCCTCTTGTTGGCTTAATCGCTGATGTTTGATCCCCATTAACTAGGAAATAGTATGAAACTGTATGAACACATTCCATTACTAAAGAAATCCATCTCTCAGAAAATCCAATTTGTCTCATAACGGCTTCCAAAAAGTCCCACTCAACTCTATCATAGGCCTTACTTAAATCAATCTTTAGAGCCATATATCCATCAATTCCATTCCTCTTGTTTTTCAGATAGTGTACCGTTTCGAAAGCAACCATGGCACTGTCAAAAATCATTCGCCCAGGAACAAAAGCACTTTGAGATTGGCCAATAATCTGATGCAGAAACTCCTTCATTCTATTCGCTAATGCTATAAGACACATATTATCCAAATGTAAATATATGTAATAATATAATAACGTTATAAGATATATAAATATGTAAGAAATATAAATGTATAAGAAATCAAAAGATTAGCCAAATGTTAATAATAGTAACAGAATCCTAATAATATCAAACTAACATAAATGAGAAATAGCAAAATATATATATAACACGTGATGAAAGAAAGCTAAATGAATTGCAATTAAAACGAAAAATTAAAAGTAATTCAAAACCATGTTACCAACAGATTATGACAAAGTAATATATATATATATATATATATATATATATATACGTGAATCAAACCAAGAATTAGCTACTCAAATTCAACAGATTAATCAATGGCAAATCAACTATAAAAAATAACAAAAGAAAGGTTTAGAATAGACCGAAAATGTTTCTCGAGGCCTGCTTGTAGCAGTTTCCTTAAAACAGATTGCCTGCCTCCCGTGCTCGAGGTTGAAACCAGACTCTGTTTCCCAGGATACAATGAGTCAAAATTGAGCAAGAGGAAGCACACCCTCTTCTCAAACGAACTAGAACAATTTTGGAACACTTAAAACTAATGCAGAAAAGAAAAGGAGGAAGAGAGCTTTTTGCTTTTCGGTGTGTTGAAAGAAGAAATGAAGGTCTCTATTTATAGGCCAAGGTAGGGGTAAAGTTGGAAAGAAAAATTCAAGAAAATCAGCCCAAAAATCAGATTTATGAGATATTTTTGGTGATTTTATTTACCAAAACCTTCTCATGATCTGAGTGGTTGAGTTATTTTCTCAACCACTTGGACTTGGCATTTTTCACCAATTTTGACTTGGTAAAATGTCACATGTTTTTCCATTCAAACATTCCAACAATCCCCCACATGAATGAAAAACCGTTTTATTTTGACTCGATGACAGTGTTCCATCAATGATACCTGCATAGGATAGGTAGGTGTTACCCTTTGAACCTTCCACTGTGAAACATACAGACTTTACTAGCTGTCCAGTAGACATGATGTCCTTGAACTGTCCTGCTTTCTAGTGTAAATGTACCATACATTTCACACAGGTATCATTTCATTGTTATTCGGTTCTCATGATTATGTTCGTTTTGGCCATGAACATCAACTTGGTTCTGCGAGAGTTTCAGAGAATTGAGCCCCCACAATTCTCCTTTGAAGCGGCCTCACTTCACTCTTACATAGGTGATTTACTTAAGTTTCAAGTAACTTAAAAATCATTAAAGCAATTCATTGCTAGCCTAATCCATTCACGTCACTATTTATTTATAGGAATGGGTTGAGATTATAGTGACTACTTTAAGTCCTTATAATTAGGTTGTCCCTTTGAACCTAGATCTTGGGATCTCCAGTCAACTAGATTGGGTTTCCTTTACAAGGACTTATTCTTCAACGGGCATGAGTCTCATTCCTTTAGCCAATTTCTCAACTAGCTCTCTATTCAACCCTTTAGTTAGCGGATCCGCAATGTTATCCTTTGACCTTACATAGTCAATAGTGATAACTCCAGTTGAGAGTAGTTGTTTAATGGTATTGTGTCTTCGACGCATATGTCTAGACTTACCATTATACATATCATTATGTGCTCTTTCAATTGCAGATTGACTATCGCAATGAATGCAAATGGGAGGCACAGGTTTTTCCCAATTGGGAATGTCCTCTAAGAAATGGCGTAGCCATTCGGCTTCTTCTCCACATTTATCCAAAGCAATGAATTCGAATTCCATTGTGGATCTAGTTATAACAGTTTGTTTTGAGGACTTTCAGGATACAGCAGCTCCAGCTAGTGTAAACACATATCCACTTGTGGATTTTGTGTCCTTTATATTGGAAATCCAATTGGCATCACTGTAACCTTCTAGGACTGCCAGATATCTCGTATAAAGCAATCCATAATCCCGAGTATATTGTAAATACCTAAGTATTCTTACGATTGCTTTCCAATGGTCCGCACTCGGATTACTCGTAAATCTGCTGAGTTTACTAACCGTATAAGCAATATCCGGTCTAGTACAACTCATTAAGTACATTAGACTTCCAATTATTCTCGAGTATTCTACTTGAGAAATTCCTTCTCCTCTATTCTTAGCTAGATGGAGACTTGTGTCTAATGGAGTTCTTTCAACTCCAGAATCGTCCTTGTTAAATCTTTCAAGGATTTTATCTATATAATGTGACTGATTTAACACAATGCCTTCTGATGTTCTTTTGATTTTAATTCCTAAAATCACATCAGCAAGTCCCATGTCTTTCATGTCAAATTTCGAATTTAACATGTTTTTGGCAGACTTGATCATTTTATCATTGCTACCAATAATGAGTATGTCATCTACATAGAGGCATAAAATGACATAGCCATTTTCCGTCTCCTTTGTATAGACATACTTATCACACTCGTTTATTTTGAAGCCATTGGTAATCATTGCATAATCAAACTTTTCATGCCATTTTTTAGTCGCTTGTTTCAGACCATACAATGATTTTACCAATTTACAGACTTTCTTTTCTTTCCCTAGAGCTATAAAGCCCTCGGGTTGATCCATATAGATTTCTTCATCTAGATCCCCATTTAAGAAAGGTGTTTTTACATCCATTTGATGTACTTCTAGATTCCTCAATGCAGCGATTGCAATAATAATTCTAATTGAATTTATTCTCGTCACAGGAGAATAAGTATCAAAGTAATCTAAGCCTTCTCGTTGCTTGTATCCTTTGATTACAAGTCTGGCTTTATGTTTATCTATTGAACCATCAGGTTTCAATTTCCTTTTGAAGATTCGTTTTGATCCCAAAGGTTTACAACCAGGTGGAAGATCTACCAACTCCCAAGTGTGATTATGTAGGATAGAATCAATTTCACTTTGAATTGCTTCCTTCCAAAGAGGTCCTTCGGTGGAATTCACAGCCTCAATATAGGTCTGTGGTTCTTGTTCTAACAAGTAAGTTAGATAATCATCTCCAAATGATTTTTCCACTCTTGCCCTTTTGCTACGTCTCGGTTCTATTTCATTTTCCGAGTCATGACTATCATCATCATGATCTTCTTGATTCAAAGATTCATGTGTTTGTTTTGACGAACTTGCTTCATTATTTGACTTATATGGAAATACATCTTTGAAAAATGATGCATTCCTAGATTCCATTATCGTATTCTTGTGTATATCCGAAATTTTCGAATTATAGACAAGGAACCGATAAGCACTACTATTATGTGCATACCCAATGAAAACACAGTCCACTGTTTTAGGACCTATCTTAGTTTTCTTTGGTAGTGGAACCGCCACTTTTGCAAGACACCCCGACACTCGCAAGTATTTGTAGGATGGTCTCCTGCCTTTCCATAACTCATAAGGAGTTTTGTCTCCTTTCTTTCGGGGTACCTTGTTTAAAAGGTAATTACTTGACAAAATGGCTTCACCCCACATATTTTGAGGTAACCCTGAACTTAACAACATCGCATTCATCATTTCTTTCAAAGTGCGATTTTTCCGTTCAACAACACCATTCGATTGAGGAGAATAAGGTGGAGTTACTTCATGTATTATTCCGTGTTGTGCACAGAATTCACCAATAGGTGCTTCATATTCGCCACCTCTATCACTTCTCAATCTCTTGATTTTCTTATTAAGTTGATTTTCAACTTCATTTTTGTAGAGAGTAAATTTCTCTAATGCTTCATCTTTGCTTTTTAGCAAATACACATAACTATACTTTGTACAGTCATCAATAAAGGTAATAAAATATTTATTACCACCTCTTGTTTGTACGAATTTTAAATCGCATACATCACTATGAATCAATTCAAGGGGTTCGATATTTCTTTCAATTGTTTGAAAAGAAGGCCTTGTTAATTTTGCTTCAATGCAAATTTCACATTTCTCTTTTGAATTGATTTGGAAAAGGGGAATATGGTCTAAGTTAATTAATCTACGCAATGTTTCATAATTAACATGACCTAGCCTACCATGCCATATATTTGAACACTCAGTCAAATAAACAGAAGAAGATGAAGCATTTCCATTATTCTTCAAAGTCATTACATTCAATTTAAACAAGTCATTAGTGGCATACCCTTTTCCCACATACACCCCATTCTTGGACAAAATAACTTTGTCAGCTTCAAACACCATACGGAAGCCATGCTTGTTGAGGAGGGACCCAGAATCCAGATTCGTGTGAATCTCCGGTACATAAAGAACATCAGGGTCACAACCTTTCCAAAGGTCATTTTTAATAGTACCTTTCCCTACCCCTCGACAGTTGACAAGGTAGAGTTTTCTCGTAATAATTTCTATCTAATTACACTAGGTAAATTCCCAGGAAAGAATGGAGGGGTCACAATCGGTCCCACTTAAAATCCATATTCCTTAGACAGAATTTTCCTAGACATGTAATTGATAACACATCGATCCAATATGACAGTTTCAACCCATATGGTTAGAATTATTCCAAACCTCCAGCGCACTAACAATTTGCGCATATGATTTGCCCTCAGGCATCTTTAGAGTATCTTTAAAAACCTCCCAAGGTTCGGAGTGGTTGGGTACAACAACATCATTTGTTGCCACCTCCTGAGATTAACCCCACTCAATTTCCATGGTTTGTCACTATAATTTAGTGAAACCGTTTGTGGTCGTTTGCATAATAATATTGAGACCCGAAACATCGTTGGGTCATGTTTCACAATACCCATATCAATGCGTTCCTTGGTGGAAGCCATACTCTCTCAAGAGTTTAAAAATTAGAATCTGTTTTAAGATTATTAGGCAGTATGACTTATTAGTAATTAATAATAAAACAAAGGAAAGCAAAAAGGAATTTAATCAAATTAGTATTTTAATTAACCAAGGAAATCAAGAAAGGAATTTAATCATGTAAAAATTTAACCATGTAAAAATATAGAGTAACAAATTAATAAAAAGATTAATCAATTAATCAAGTTAGACAAAGCAAAGTCTACGTGGCAATTAAATCAAAGACTAAGTCAAATATATTATATATATAATGTTATAAGACACATATTATCCAAATGTAAATATATGGAATAATATAATAACGTTATAAGATATATAAATCTGTAAGAAATATAAATGTATAAGAAATCAAAAGATTAGCCAAATGTTAATTGAAATCAAAAGAAAGTTGAAATCCTTCTCCAATTTTCCTTGTTTCAAGTAGACTATTTGTACAAGTAGAATATTTTGTACTTTGAAACAAGGGAAATTGGAAAGAAATTTCTATTTTCTACTTTAAACAAGGGAAATTGAATCCAACCAAAAGAAAAAAGATTGATTAGGAAATTGGGAAAGAAGACTATTAAAACGGAAGATTAAGGAAAGGAGGCATGTGGATGCAATTAATTGTACCAATATCACATCTTACCAAAAACTGGTCTTCTTCTTGATCCCTGGTCCTAATTACGTGATTTCCAAGCCATATGCATACATATTTATTTTCTTTTCACGTGAGATGGAAAAAAAAAAACATTTTGTCGGGTGGAACCGAACGTGATGTAAAGTTTTATAGCTATTTTTTTTTTAAAAAAAAAATTTACAAAGTAATTAATTATGATATAATTTAGGACATTTCAAACTCTATAAATATGTAAGGCATATAGGTCTAAATATGATATCTCCAGCCACTAGTTACTCTGCAATGGCGAAGCAAGTCTCTCTCCCATTGTATGAAAAAGTTGCTCGTAAAAACACAACCCAAAGAGCATTGGATATCACTCTCTTATTCCTTCTCCTTTCTCTCCTCCTTTATCGCTTCCTTTCCCTTAGCAGCCATGGCTTCGTCTGGCTGCTTGCTTTCTTATGCGAGTCATACTTCACTTTCAATTGGTTTCTCATTGTTAACTGCAAATGGAATCCTGTTGACTTCATTACATATCCCCAAAACCTTGAAAAAAGGTATACGAATATGATCATCACTATCATCTTTATGTTATTGTTTACTAAAGATTTTTATTTTCTTGTCAAGGTTTCCGGAGCTTCCCCCGGTGGACATGTTTGTTACGACGGCAGATCCTGTGTTAGAGCCGCCTCTTATAACCATGAACACCGTTCTGTCTTTGTTGGCCGTTGATTATCCAGCTGACAAGCTTGCTTGCTATTTATCCGACGATGGTTGCTCCCCTCTCACCTTTTACTCTCTTGTTGAAGCATCAAAATTTGCTAAGCTTTGGGTACCCTTTTGTAAGAAGTACAATGTTCAAGTTAGGGCTCCCTTCAGATACTTCTTGGATGACCCTTTATCCTCTAATTCAACCGGTGCAAATTCAGAGTTCAAACAAGAGTGGAAAAAGATGAAGGTAAAACTCCAAATGATGTTAAAAGTTAAAAACACTTTAACTTTAATCTAACTCATAAATAAGAGCAAAATTAAGCACTTTAATAAGTACTTGTCTTGGAAATTCCATGTAGGCTGAGTATGAGGAACTTTGCCTAAAAATAGAGGCAGCAAGTAGAAAATCAGTTCCGTGTGAGCTAAGGGGCGAGTTTGCTGTTTTCTCCAATGTTGAACGAAGCAACCATCCGACTATAATTAAGGTAATCTCTTAACATTCTGTTTTATCTCAAGGCAATTATTGGTGCATTGACTCTTGCTAAAAAGAAAGTCTTTAAGTTTTGAGCATTTCTTCCACATGATTCAAATTTATGAGTTATGACCAATGATATTAGTAGAAACTAGATATAAAAACCAGGACCATTTTGGATCATTTTGATGTAGATTATTACAGGGGAGAAGAAGCAGAGCTTTTCGGATGATGTGCCACGTTTGGTTTACATTTCGAGGGAGAAACGGCCAAAACATCCACATCACTACAAAGCTGGTGCCATGAATGTTCTGGTATACTATTAATAAGACTAATAATTGATCTGATGTAAAGTAAAAACCTTTGAACAACTTTATATATCTTGAACGGTTGATTTTTGTATGGAAAAAACAGAGTCGAGTGTCAGGGTTGTTGACGAATGCGCCTTACATGCTGAACGTAGATTGTGACATGTTTGCCAACAATCCACAAGTTGTTCGTCAAGCAATGTGTGGACTTCTGGATTCCAAGAGCCAAAGAGAAATTGCATTTGTTCAGTCTCCTCAATGTTTTTATGATGGTCCCAAGGATGATCCCTATGGAAACCAACTCGTGGTTTTGATAGAAGTGAGTTGTTTTCAGACAACATTTTTCCATAAACTTCAATGACATTTTTTTTTAGCTTAATTCCTTATTTGTTAAGCTTACGTTTTGCTATGTCGAATTAGTATGTGGGTCGTGGAGTAGCTGGACTTCAAGGACCTTGCTATAGCGGAACAGGGTGTTTTCATAGACGAAATGTTATCTATGGTCAATGGCCTCAAGATGTAGAAAATCATGCAAGAAATCATACATCAATTAACGGTACATGTTTTCCTCCAATCAATTTAATTAAATACCCTAATAATCAAACTATAATTGGTCTATTCTAATTATGTAGGAAAATTAGTTGGTAATGAAGTGCTAATCAAAGAGTTTGGGAAATCAAAGCGGTTTTCGGAATCGGCAACTTATGCATTGAACGGGAAGAAGGGTTTTCCAAACAACCTTTCAGACTCTCTAGAGGAAGCATTCCATGTTGCAAGTTGTGACTATGAGTTTGGAACTAGCTGGGGAAACAAGGTTAGTCATATAAATATAGAAGTCTTGTATATGTAAATTTGTTAAGTATGTATAAACCTTTCAATTTTGGTATCAGATTGGATGGATATACGGATCCATGACGGAAGATGTGATGACCGGTTTGATGATTCATAAGAAAGGCTGGAAATCAACGTGGCTTATGCCCAAACCACCGGCGTTTCTAGGTTGTGCACCATCAGGGGGCCCTGCAACAATGACACAACAGAAGAGGTGGGCTACGGGTCTGCTTGAAATCCTTGTTGGCAGAAACAGCCCCATATTTGGTTTCCTCAAAGGAAAACTCCAATTCAGGATGCTTTTAGTCTACCTTTGGTTACTCTCTTGGGGCCTCTACTCTGTTCCTGAGCTCCTCTATGCTACTCTGCCTGCATATTGCATCATCGCCAACTCCCAATTCCTGCCAAAGGTTAAACAAATATGAATTTCTTAATTTATTGATCCTCCAAAATGGGTTTTGACTTTTGAACAGCTAATTGAATTATCGAACGCGTTTATTATATGCAGGTTCAAGACCCGGTTATATTGATACCAGTCGCCATTTTTGTGATCTACAATCTGCTCACTATCAGGGAACACCTCAAAGCTGGCATGTCTATTAGCGCATGGTGGAATTTCATGAAAATGGGGAGAATAACAAGAACTTCAGCATATTTGTTGGCAGCTCTAACTGTGGTACTTAAACTCTTTGGATTATCAGAAACAGTTTTTGAAGTTACCCAGAAAGATCAGTCTGATTCTGATGGTGATGGAACTAAAAACGGTGCCATAAAGTTTACTTTCGATGAGTCACCACTTTTTGTGCCGGGCACGACCCTGTTGCTGGTGAACTTGACAGCACTGGTTATTGTTTCATTAGGGTTGGCTCATGATGTTGGGCATGGGCTTGGGGTAGGGGAGGTGTTTTGTTGCTTATGGGTGGTGCTATTTTTCTTGCCATTTCTCAAAGGATTGTTTAGAAGTGGAAAATATGGGATTCCTAAGTCTACCATATTCAAGTCCACTTCCTTGGCAATAGTTTTTGTCTTCTTATGTAGGACCTCGTAGGGATATTGAGAGTTTCATTTAATCAAACTATAGCAATTATTAATTGATCATGTGGCTATTTATATTTGTACCTTTAAAAAAGTGTATCAATGCAATTAGTAACAAGTCTTAGACGCATGCCAATCTGTAAAAGCAGAAAAGTTTGTCCTTTTCCGATTGTTCCCTTCGTATTAATCTTGTTCCGCCTAAGTTCTTTTATTGGCCGTCTTGTTCCCACGGCCCGGGTCGGGTTAGGATCAGGTCGGGTCTAACCTTGAGATTAAGACCGTAAGTGTTGTCCAAGTCCGACCCATTTATCAAATACTAGACCAAGGCTCGTCCAAAAGCCCGTTTAATATTTTTTTAATAATTATTTTAAGAATTAAATTATATTAATTAATTCTATAAATATAATTGTAAATATAAAATATGATATATACTACCTATAACATGCTATTTTTATTGATAATAAGATTTTCTACATATATTATTCATCGTTTTCTTATTTAACATACGGTGTACGTATAAATTATATTTAATATATATTATATATCAACAAATAAAAAATAAAAATAAACATATTTCCTTAATTGGGCCGGGCCCGGGCAGGGCTTGGGCTTTTGCTCTTATACTCAAGTCCGGCCAATTTAATAAACGAGCTTGATATTTTGTCTAAGCCCATCCAATGGGCTTAAATTTCTTGTCCAAACCCTTTAAAATAACAGGCGGGCTTACAGGCTTGTGCGGGTATTTCGACCCTTGAACAGCTCTATTCCCACCTAAGTTAAATAATGTCTAATCACATTTATCCAAAGAATGAAAAATTAATTAATGTCTAATAAGTAATCACGTCTTAACATAATGTCTAAGCCACATGCTAATAAGACTACTAAACCCTCATTACTAGAGGTACTACCAATATCTCATTACTACGTGTGTCATTTTTAAACAGGTAATACACTCATAATAATGGGGAATTTAGTAGTACTCAAACCCTTTTCTTATATATATCTTACTACTATATAAAATCACGAACTCCTAAATCTTAATTGGGAAATTTCATAAATACCCTTCGTATTATAGTAAAATAATTTTTTAATTATTGTTCTTTTTAGTCATTATACTTTTTATTAATTATGGAAAGGTGTTGTAAATCCACTACAAAAATTTTTTTTAATGTTTTTAATGGTTTTATATTTTTAACGTGTTTGATAATTTATTTTCAATTTAGCTTAATAGAACTTTTTCAATGAAAAAGTGTTGTATTGAATAAGTGGGAACCTACTTATCACCTATCATTGAAAACGCTAAGTCAAATTCATTTTAAAAGAAAATTGTTTCAAACGATATTGCCCCCCTTACAAAACTGACGTTTCTTCCTCTTCTTTATTTCTTTTTTTTTTAACCATCTTCTTCCTCCTTTTAATCAAGACATCTTCAGAAATCTCAATTCATAAATATCTATGAAAACCGGATGAAAAAAACTCTCTTCTAAACTTCTTTAATTCTCAAACAACCATTGAAGATTTTGTTTTTTATTTCTTGTTGTTCTTCTCCCATCCTCTTGAAAACCAAAATAAAATTTAGGATGAGAACCAAAATAAAACAGCCATGTAAATATGATTTTGGAATCAAAGTTACTAGCATAATTCTTTAAAAAAAATTCAATTCTTCCATTAATACGGATGAGAAGCTACAGTGGCTTCCATTGCTTTTCTTTTCTTTTCTTTTTTTCCACAAAACGTTGAAAATCCAATGTTCATACTTTTTTTATGTATGATATTTATATTTATATTTGATAATTATATACTTTTTCTATAAAAAATAAAAAGAATTAAAAAGTTGTTTTATCTTAAATAATATTGTTGGTTTTCTTTTCTTTTGCAAACCGATGTTTTTCTCAAATAATATATTATGTTATGTAATTATAAAAATAAGTGTAACAATGCAAAATAAATTATTTCAGGATAAGTGGCAATTTTTATCAGTACTTAGCTGTTTGGTAAACCATTAAAAATTTTCAAACCATTGAAAATGAAAATTTTCAATGCTTTAATTTTTTCAATACGTTTGATAATTAAGGTTAGAAAATCACTTAATTTAAAATTTTCAATGAAAAAGTATTGGAAATAAAAAGTAGGTCTAAGGTTACTTTTTCTATTCAACAATATTATTTATGGAAAGATTTAAACATTAATGTTATGTTCTTTCCTTTTATCAATAATTCTTTCCTTTTAATTGTTACCAATGTATTTTTAAATATTTTTATGCAAAAATATCAACAAAAATATTTATCTTATATTTCACATTAAGTAACTTATCAAACAGTTTTTTCACCACAAATTCAGTATTAAATTCAGTAGCCATAAAAATTCAGTGCTTAAATTTTCAGTACTTAATTTAACAAACAGAACCTAATCTTCAGTAAAATACCAAACGATTCTTAAAGTTTGGATTCAGTACTTACAATATTCAGTATTAAAAATTCAGTGCTTAATCTTTCAACACTTAATTTTCAGTTTTATCAAACAGAATCGAAGATTCTTTTGAGTCATTAAACTTTTATTATTAATTATGGAAAGATATTGTAAATCCACTACAATTGTAATTATTATTTTACTTCTCATAATTATTTTTTATTTGTAATTTATACTTATTTATTTATTTTACATAAAAAGTTGAATTAAGCAAAAAACAATTATTCCATCAAATTAAAAACCGGATGAGAATTAAAGTTAAATCTTAAAAGTGGGAATAGTATAACCAGTTTTGGTGGGACTAGGCACCATCGAAATTATAGCCCCAAAACTTTAAATTATATTATAGGAAAAAAGTTTTTTTTAAATGTTTTTAAAAAGAGAACCGGAGGTATGAATTTCTATGAAAATACCCTCCAACCAAACTCAATTTACCATATGTTAATTTTAAGTAGATAAAAAATATTTAAAATACTGACTTAAAATTTTGAACTTTATCTCTCAAGATTTTAAACTAATTGATTACTTGGCTTTTTCATTTTTTTTATAGGAATACTTGACGAATCCTTTAATCTTATCTTAGCATTTGAGATGTGAAGGATGCGGGCATATTATTGTTTATTATTATAAGGCCTTTGCAAGTTAATTTTTTAGTAGCTAACTATTGTTTGATAGCTTCTATTATTGATAAAATGGTTTACAAAATTACTCAATGAAAAATTGATAAATTTATTCTCAATAACTTTTAAGAATTTATTAGATAAACTTAATCTTTTTAAAATTAACAATTACATTATGTAACTTCAAATGAGTTTCAATTAAAACTTCAATTTCACACGTGTGGAAAGTTATGATGTGATTATCATAAAGGCTTTGGAGGTAAATTCAGAGTTCATTGACCTTGCCATCTATAGATTGACATAGGATCGAGTTTTTGCTGTGAAAGATTGGAGGCAAATTTTTGTCTTACGTTTATAATTTTCTTTTTAAATTTATTATGTAATTAACTTTTGAATACATTATCATTTTTCTGTGATTGAGTTCATAAAGGGGTTTTGAAATAGGATTTGTCATGCGGATGGGCTTCTTTGAAACTTTAAATTCAAAAGACAAAAGAGGAAGAAAATATATATATATATATATATTAATATAAATATTAAGCTAAACCTAGAATATTAAATTTAATCTTAAATATTTACTAATAGGATGTAAAGTTTTTGAATTAGTTAATAATATTATACTTTTTTTATAATCATTATAACTAAATAAATAAAAAATTTGATAACCTTCATCATGATGAAAGTTTATTAAACTTGCTAAGAATATAAGATTATTGAATCTATTGATAACATCACAATTGTTTTTTTTTTTTTTGTAAAGGCAATGTAGGATTTTATTGAAAAATCCTGATTAGAAAGAGGCCGAAACAACCCCTCTCCAACCAAGATACAAGATAGTACAGAAACAAAACAGAAACCAATCTAATTAATCGAACGAGGCAATAAAAGGAATCTCTCTATTAACACCATTCTTGGCCAAGATCATCAGCCTCCCCATTTGCTTCTCTAAAAGCATGAACGACCTTAAAATTGTCAATCTGTTGAGCCAAAACCAGAATATGCATAACCCACCTTCTTAATCTCCAAGGTGCTTCACATGATTGGCTGACCCAACTGACAGCATTTTGTGAGTCACTCTCAATGATCAATCCAGTAGAAGAAACCCATCTAGAAGCAAGAAATAGCAACAAGGCCTCCCTGATAGCACGAACTTCCGCCTCGTTGGACTCTGCAGTACCAATAGCTCTCGAAAACTTCATCAAAATTTTGCCTCTATCATCACGAAGGATGCCACCGATGCCTGCAGGGCCTGGTTTGCCTCTTGCCGCTCCGTCAACATTAAACTTCACCCATCCTAACTCTGGAGCTTCCCATGACACTTCTCTAACAGCCCCCTCTTTTCTCTTCCTCACTATCACCTCATTTGGACACCTGTATAGATCCAAAAATGAGCACTTCATCTCAGGCCAAGCTGCTTTTGACCAACACATTAGCCTGACTTTAATCACTTCAACAAGCTGATCAAAATCGAAGCATTTCCTATTGAAAACCACATCATTGTGGTGGAGCCAAATAGACCAGCTGATAGCAAAAAAAGCCATTTTCCAAATGCTTGACTTACTTTGATCCGAAATGGAGTATTGCCAAGACAAAAAGAATTGAATAGGATCTTTAGGTACCGTCCAATTCACCTTCCACAAAGAGCAACAAGCCATCCAAACAGCCCAAGTAACATTACAATGGAAAAAAAGATGCTCCACAGTTTCCAAATCCTTAGTACAGAAAGCACACATAGTAGACTCAATTGGGATCAGTCCTCTTCTATAAAGCTCATATTTCACAGCAGTTTTTTTTTAACAATTGCCAAACAAAAAACTCCACCTTCGGAGGTGCCAATCCAGACCACACATGCTTCCAAACTTTATCCGGCTCAAGACGAGAATAAGAAAGAGCCCTGCAAAAAGAACTAGCCGAATAGTTACCATTAGCAGTATAGGCCCAAACAAGCTTATCCTTAGAATTTCCCACCAAATGATACTCATCAAGAGTGTTCTCAAAAGCCTGCCATTGATCCACTTCCCAGTCAAATAAAGTTCTTCTAAGCTCCACCTTCCATCTCCATAAATTGCCTTCAAAAAAATCCAAACTCACAAGCCTTCTCAACTTTGAGTTTGGCCAGAGCATAAATCCTGGGGAAAATCACCTTCAAAGTCGTTCGATGAACCCACAAATCATTCCAGAAAATCCACCCTAGATCCATCTCCAATGGATATCACCATGCCATTCCCAATTGTTTTAATAACCTCTATATCTATTTTAGTAATCTTAAATAGATAATGAGATTGGTAACCTTCACCATTAAAATTGTTGAGTATGTAAGGTTACTGAATTGATAGTATCTCATAATATTTTTAATAACTTTTATAGCTTTTTCTATAAAGTACCCTCCATTATTGATAAAATGTTTCAAATATTATTAAGGATGTAAGGTTACTTAAATCTTGATACTACTATAACATTTATTGTATAACATGTTTAATTAGTAATCTTAAATAAGAAAATTAGCAATAAATATTATTAATAATGTAAGCTTATTGAGTTAGTTAATAATATACCTTTTTTTGAATAACGACTATATAGCTTTTTAAGTAATTTTAAATAAGAATTTTTTAAATCAATTTTAAATTAGAAAATTGACTACCTTCATAATTGATGAAAAGTTATTTAAGTTGCTAAGAATGGAAGATAACTTAATTTTTGATAACATTATATAATTAACCTTTAAAACTTTTCTTACTAATCTTTATTAACTTTGCAGGTTTAATATGTAATTTAATATATCAATCTATATTTTTAATTTAAACCTTGATTTTTTTTTCTCTGTCTTCTCATTCTTTTTTAAGGCGAGGCAACATTATATTTAATTAACTATCTTAGAACACCATATAAATAGATTTCAAAATTGTTGATAAAATCTAAAATCTCCATTATTAAGCAACCATATTTTGCACAGTGTTACAGCACCACCAATCTATTATATATAACTTAATTAATATCCAGTTCCCATGCTACAATTAAAACATAATGACCATAATTTCATAATTTTAAGATTTTCTTTCTCCTTCTTTTGTCTCTTTAATGACATTGATTACTTCAAATCTTTGTAAAATAAATAATTACTAGATTGAAGATTAACGAATTAAAATTTTGAAGATTGAAAGTCAAATTGAAAATTGTGATAAGCCGATGATTACCAAAAGATTTAAAAGCATCATTGTGATTTTCATGAATCTACCCAATTATGAGTTCTATGAAAAATGTATAGTATCATCTATTTCTAGATTTTCCATATATAACTTCTTCAATAACCTTTATAGCTTTTTCAGTAACTGATTATTGTAAATTCGATAACATCAATTATTGATTAAATTGTTACCGAAATTTACTTATAATTAAATGTTATTGGATTTGTTGGTAAATGTAAAGTTTTTCATAACTACATATATAGCTTTTTTCTGTAATTGTGTATTATTATAAATTTGATCGCATCTATTGTTCATGAAAATTGTTATCTAATTAATTTATAATATAAATAAAAAATTTATTGAATTTTCTGGTTCACGTATAGTTTTTCTTTATAAAATATAACTTTTCAATAACTAACTACTATAAATTCGATAATTTATGTTATTATTAAATGGTGGCTAATTGTTCAAATTGCTTCCTAACGTTTACGAGAATACTCAAATAAGAGCATAACCTTCTAATTTGGTTAATTAAATCCCAAACGTTGCGAAATCGGCTCAAATAAGTCCTTAGAGTCAAATTAAATCCCTAATGTTTTGGGGTTTATTGGGCTATCAATTTGACGCCAGAGACTGATTCGAGCTAATTTTGCAACGTTAGGGACTTAATTAACCAAAATAAAAAGTTAGACTCTTATTTGAGCATTGTTACAAACGTTAGGGACCAATTTCAACATTTAGCCTTATACGATTAACAAAATTACTCATAAAAAAAATTGATAAGTTTATTCCCAATAATTTTTAATAATTTAGACAAATTTGATCTTTTTAAAATTAACAATTACATCATATTACACAATATCTAACCTAAAATGAGTATAAACCAAAAATTAAATCCCAGTGTGAAACGGCTTAATGAGCAAAAAGGCCCCTGAACTTACACCGAACCGTCAAATAAGCCCCTGAACTTTTATTTCGGCCAAATAAGCCCCTGAACTCTTAAAAAAGGCCAAATAAGCCCTGTTGCCAAGGCTAAATGCTCAAACAAGGACTAAACGTTTTAAGATTTTCTCAAATAAGGATCAAAATACATAATTTCAACAAATTAGAAAACATACTTAATATTTTTTACAAATTGGATACAATATAAGTTAATACTAGTGTGTGAGATATATATAAACTGAAAAGCACACGATAATTTTATATCATATTACGTTTAATGAATTTATTTTAATTAATATGGTTTGATTTTTAACTAACATGATAATATCATTTTTATCAAATTTAACATGTATGCATGGGAAGCATTGGTTTTCATTTAAAAGGATTCCCTAATTTGTAAAAATTTGCTAAATATGTGTTCTAATTTGTTGGAATTGTGTATTTTGATCCTTGTTTGACAAAATCTTAAAACGTTTAGTCCTTATTTAAGCATTTAGCCTTGGGAATAGGGCTTATTTGGCTTTTTTAAAGAGTTCAGGGGCTTATTTGGTCGAAATAAAAGTTCAGGGGCTTATTTGACGGTTCGGTGTAAGTTCAGGGGTCTTTTTGCTCATTAAGCCAATGTGAAACACGTGGCAAAGCACTAGTTATATAATAATATATAATATATAAAGCCGGCTTGTTCCCAATCGATTTCATCAAATTATACCCCACCTAATGCCAATCTGATATATATTAAATTACGAAATTTATATAAAATTTATTGACATCAAGTCCTAAAGTTTAGAAGGACAAAACTGGTGACAAAGGAAAAGGAAACAACAAAAAATTACGCAACTTTTATTTCCTTAAAGCATGAAAACCTCCTAACCTTTAATTTTATAAAGTTAGAAAGGAGGCCTCAATTAAACCAGCCGCGCTCACTGCAATGGCTAAGCAAGTCTCTCTCCCATTGTCTGAAAAGGTTGCTCGTAAAAACACTACCCAAAGGGCATTGGATATCACTCTCTTGTTCCTTCTCCTTTCTCTCCTCCTTTATCGCCTCCTTTCACTTAGCAACCATGGCTTCGTCTGGCTGCTTGCTTTCTTATGCGAGTCATACTTCACTTTCAATTGGTTTCTCATTGTTAACTGCAAATGGAATCCTGTTGACTTCATTACATATCCCCAAAACCTTGAAAAAAGGTATACGAATATGATCAGTTGATCACTATTGTCTTTCTGTTACTTCTTTTTACTTGAGAGTTACTACTGTTGTATAGGCCATTTCAGTATCATCTTCACGGATAACATAAAAAAGGAACTTATATCTTTTAATTTCTTGTCAAGGCTTCCGGATCTCCCCCCGGTGGACATGTTTGTTACGACTGCAGATCCCGTGTTAGAGCCGCCTCCTATAACTATGAACACCGTTGTGTCTTTGTTGGCCGTTGATTATCCAGCTGACAAGCTAGCTTGCTATTTATCCGATGACGGTTGCTCCCCTCTCACCTTTTACTCTCTTGTTGAAGCATCAAAATTTGCTAAGCTCTGGGTTCCCTTTTGCAAGAAGTACAATGTTCAAGTTAGGGCTCCCTTTAGATACTTCCTGGATGAACCTATATCTTCCACTTCGGCCGGCGCAAATTCTGAGTTCAAATTAGATTGGAAAAAGATGAAGGTACGTTAACTCCAAAGTTGGCCAAGTTAATCAAAACCAACATCTTTATAATCATTTCTCTTGTATGTATTCATTATTCCATTTAGGCTGAGTATGAAGAACTTTGCCTAAAAATAGAGGCTGCAAGCAGAAAATCAGTTCCATGTGATCTTACGGCCGAGTTTGCTGTTTTCTCCAATGTTGAACGAAACAATCATCCAACTATAATTAAGGTAATTAATTATAATAACTTTGTTTTATATATGTCTCAAGGCAATTATTGGTTCATTGACTCATGCTGAAAAGAAAGTCTTATATTTTGAATTGTTTGGTGATTGTAGATTATAGGAGAGAATTTGGATGATGTGCCGCCTTTGGTTTACATTTCGAGGGAGAAACGACCAAAACATCCACATCATTACAAAGCTGGCGCCATGAATGTTCTGGTAAGACTAATATTCTACAAGTTAAGGACTCGTTTTCATTATACTCTAAATTACTAAGCTTAAAACAACTGTATATATATTGGGTTTTTGTATGAGACAAAAACAGAGTAGAGTGTCAGGGTTGATGACGAATGCGCCTTACATGCTGAACGTAGATTGTGACATGTTTGCCAACAATCCACAAGTTGTTCGTCAAGCAATGTGTCAACATCTCGACTCCAAGAGTGAAACAGAAATTGGGTTTGTTCAGTTTCCTCAATGTTTTTATGATGGTCCCAAGGATGATCCCTATGGAAACCAATTTGTAGTTTCATACGAAGTGAGTCATACATGCACATTTACATACGAAAGCTACCTTTGTTATTTCACATTTTCACTTTCCTTTTATTCTCACGATCTACATGTTAATCATATAGTATATGGGCCGTGGAATAGCTGGACTTCAAGGACCTGGCTATAGTGGAACAGGATGTTTTCATAGACGAAAAGTTATTTATGGTCAATGGCCAGAAGATGTAGAAATTCAAGCAAGAAATCATACATCAATATTTAACGGTATATATATTTATTTTAATTCCTCCCTGTCAACCTATTAATGATGTTATAACCTCTGATGGAAATTAAAATACTCCATATATACTTAATTAGTTGATAATGAAGTCCTAACTGTAGGGAAATTAGCTGATAATGAACTCCTAATTAAAGCGTTCGGGAAATCAAAGCAGTTTTCGGAATCAGTAGCCTATGCATTGAAAGGGAAGAAGAGTTTCTCAAACAACTTTTCAAACTCTCTAGAGGAAGCATTCTATGTTGCAAGTTGTGACTATGAGTTTGGAACCAGCTGGGGAAATAAGGTTAGTCATATATAACAGAGGTTTACATATGTAAATTTGAATTGATTGTTAAGTATGGACTTTTCATGAATATTGGTATCAGATTGGATGGATGTATGGATCCATGACGGAAGATGTGATGACGGGGTTGATGATTCATAAAAAAGGCTGGAAATCAGCCCTTCTTATGCCCAAACCACAGGGCTTTTTAGGGTGTGCGCCGTCAGGGGGTCCGGCAGCAATGACACAGCAGAAACGGTGGGCTACGGGTCTGCTTGAAATCCTTGTCAGCAAGAACAGCCCCATATTTGCTTTCCTGAATGGAAAACTCCAATTCAGGATGCTTTTATTTTACTTGTGGTTTCTTTCTTGGGGCCTATTCTCCATTCCTGAGCTTTGCTATGCTGCGCTGCCTGCATATTGCATCATTGCCAACTCGCAATTCCTTCCAAAGGTTAAACAAATATGAATTATTTTATTGATCCTCCTCCAAAATGGGTTTTTTAAATAGTTAATTGAACACGTTTACAATATGCGCAGGTTCAAGAACCGGCTATGTTGATACCGGTTTCCATTTTTGTGATTTACAATCTGCTCACCATCAGGGAATACCTCAAAACTGGCATGTCAATCAGAGCCTGGTGGAATTTCATGAGAATTGGGAGAATAACAAGAACCTCAGCATATTTGTTGGCAGCTCTAACTGTGGTACTCAAACTCTTAGGATTATCAGAAACAGTTTTTGAAGTTACGCAGAAAGATCAGTCTGGTTCTGATGGTGATGAAACTAAAAATGGTGCCATAAAGTTTACTTTCGATGAGTCACCACTTTTTGTGCCGGGCACGACCCTGTTGCTGGTCAACCTTACAGCACTGCTCGCCGTTTCATCAGGGTTGCGACAATTGGCGGCTCATGATGTTGGGCATGGGAATGGGCTTGGGGCAGGAGAGGTGTTTTGTAGCTTATGGGTGGTGCTATTCTTCTTGCCATTTCTCAAAGGTTTGTTTAGAAGTGGAAAATATGGGATTCCTAAGTCTACCATATTCAAGTCCTCTTCGTTGGCGTTGGTTTTTGTCATTTTATGTAGGACCCCGTGGGGATGAGGTGGGAGTTTTATTTAATCAAACTATAGCGATTGATTGATAATATAAACATTGGTTGCTAATGGAAAGAACCTCAAAAGTTTTTAATTAATTAATTAACATGGTACTAGTTTTTGAGAATATCTCTAATTACTCAATGCCTTTTTTTTTTTTTTTTTTTACGGTACTCAGTGCCGTCTTTTAATTTGTTACTACAACACATCATTGCTTAGGTCATTTCTTTATGTTTAGGTCTAGAAAGGAAACAAAATATTTCAAAATATCATCATCCCTCTTTTTCATTTTTTTTTCCTTTTGGTTTGAAAATAGAAATCCTTTTCCAATACTCCCTTATTTCAAGTAGAAATAATTGGGCAAATGACCAATAACAACTGTTTATACCTCAATTTACAATTGAAGGTAAATTGGTCTTCACATAATTTATATCAAGATGAGTGGTCAAGATTTGATTACAAATCCTGTTGAAACTTAGTTTCTGCACCACCCTGATTCTGATAAAATTATGAAAATCTTGTAATTAATTAATTAAGGCCAAAATTATTAAATAAATAATAATAATTTTCGACATTATTATTATTATTACCCATATATGTCGCCCTGTATCAAGGGGAGGAGGCAGAAAGTCAATTAAAGGAGGCAGTTTCCTTCAATGCTGCTGTCAGCTAGGGAGTCAAACAGTAAAAAGGGAAGTTGTATGCCATCTAACCATGAAATGAAAAATATTTCATGGACTCACATAACAAGGCCCAAAGTCGTCTCCCATGTAAAGGAGATGCTGCCCTCCTCTCTCAGGAAGAATCATTTTCCTATTCCTACAGGGAGGAGGCAGAGAGCTAAAGTTTGTCAACAAGAGAAACATATATCAACATGAGAGAGGCATGAGATTTTCAACCTCACACCTCCTCAACATAGTCAACTAAGCATAAGGAAGAAATCGCCTAGCCCTCTCCCTCTCCCCGGGACGCAAAACTACAACTTTTGCATTTTGTTCAATTACAGACAAAATGGTAAAGTTGATCGATTGAGGAGGCTAGAAGCTGCGATTTCAACAAGGGAGCATACCATGATGATCCTTGAGCCATGTAGATCATCTTGGTAAAATTTCACCTTATTCTAACATCAGTGTAAAAACTTATGCTCAATTTTCAGTTAAGGACATTTTGGGGAGTGAAACCAAGTTCACCATGAAGGAGAGCTCGAATTCACTTGGAATTTTTTCCATTGTCTTATGGAGATAATCTAAGCCTACTGGTGAAAATTTGGCTTCTTCCAACTTCGTTTGCAACTTTTGCATTCTTTTCAGTTAAGGACAAGTGGCTTTGTCACCCCGGTTTAAGCCATTTTCTTAACTAAGTGTTATTTTCATGATTTGATGAGCTAAATATGACTAAGTATGGAGAATTTCGTGGCCCTGATGTTAAGAATCCAAGTCCTGATGTTAAGAATCCAAGTCCTGATGTCAGAAGGCCACTACTTAGTCAAATTAGTTGATTTCAGCACAAAGGAAGCAATGAAGGCATACAGAAGTGTGATAGGAAGAAGGAAAAATTATCTATCAGCCATCTAGGAGGAAGATTTTCGTCTCCCATCTAGAGGGATGACGCCTTGGCATCCTCTTTTCCCTCTTCCCAGTAGATGGAAGCAATCAGAAGAAGAAGGAAGCTTCACTACACCTTCTTAGAAGTTGTCATCTACTAAGGAGGAGGAATTCACCTTCTTCAGCAAGTCAGGCCCATTAAATGCAAGGCCCATGCTGCCCCCTATATAAAGGGATCAGCTACAGAGCTTCAAACACACATTCACAGATATCACTCATCTCAAAAACCTACAAACTTGCTTCGCGTAAAAAAACAAGCTCCGTGTTTATTTTCCCTCTGGTTCTGCGCCATTTTCTCTTTGTTCATCACGAGTTCTTACTCGTTCTTCATATTTTTCTTGTTTAGATCCTGTCTCAGGACACCCAAACACTCTTTTAGTGTTTTTCTTTTGTTTCAATCTTGTCTCCAGACATAAAAACACTGTACACGTGTTTCTCTTTCTTCAATAACAAATCAAATTGTTATTTTCTTTCAATTCCAATCAAAAACAGATCTTGCAGATCTGGTCCAGTGAAAGAGATTTAGAAGGCCCCAGTTCAGGAAACAATTTGTTGTGGATCCAATGATTTAAATGCTCCAGTGTGACTTTGATCCAATCCCCACAAATCGCTCTGATCTTTTAATCTGCTGCTCCGCGCACTAGATTTAGTTTTTACAACCTTTTTGTCAATTTCAGCAAATTGACTGGCACGCCCCTATGCTGTCATAAAAAATTCTCCGCAAAAACTCTAGCAAGAGATTTTTGGTGCAACAACAAGTGAATAAGGTGAACCCTAGTCATCCTTTCCCTCTATTTTGGCCTTCCCTTCTAAGGTTTCATATATTATACCTCCTCCTTTAATTTGATAAGGGCAAGGGTTGGGGAGTCTGATTTTTAGTCCTTTTTATTTGGAGATATTGTAACATAACATATAAAATTTCCAAGTCTAAAAATAAGACAAGAAAGATTGAAGTCAAAAAAATAATTTTATTGATTGATGAATGCGGGTACAATCTTTGGAAATTCTAATAATAAGAAATTGTCCTCTGATTGTTCTTATTTGCAAAATTCTGCTTTAGGATTTGCTTCAAGGATCGAATGACTTGATCTTGAACTTGGTGATAATTTGAGAGTTTGATTTGATTTAATTCAAGTGTCAAATGACTTGATCTTGAATTGATAACTTCGAAGTTTGATTTGATTCAAGGGTCTTTGATGACTAGATCTCGAATTGATGATAATTTGATTCAAGGGTCTTGGCGACTTGATCTTGAACAAACAAAAATAATCTTCTTCAAATATGTTGATGAAGATCAAAATAATAATTTCTTGAAAGTGAGCTTCTGCAAATAAATTTCTTCTTTGATGATCCTCCTTGGGTCTTATTTGATAATAATCCTCCACATACGTGGATATTCTTTGATAATAATACTCCACATACATGGATCTTCTTTCAATGTTCTTTGATAACAATCCTCCACATACGCGGATCTTCTGGAGACTTTTGCTCTTCAGCTCTGCTTCTTTGATATTCAATTTGTCTGTCAAATGGTTTTGGGGACTCCCTTTATATAGTGGAGGAAATTCCCTGTGCATTTAATGCTAATCTGCTTCACTTGCAACAAAGTAAATTCCAACGGTTGATAATGCTCCAGGGAAACTTCCAGGTAATTTCCTTGGCGATTTCCAGGTGATGACTCACAAATTAATTTTGATTGGTCAAACCATTAGATACTGAAATCTGATTGGTTAGACCACGTGTCATATTTATCTACCAATTTTCTTTAGAAAATATCCAATAAAGTTAAAGATAAATTCTTAAAAGAAATTTGAAGCTTATTGGACCGAAATTTCTTGCTCTACAAATGCCCTCTCAAGACTTGTTTACATACACGATTTGAAGTGTAGCAAGTAGGCAAGTCTTGAATCTTGATATGCTTTCGGTGCTAAATTTGCTTACACCTTTGCATGGAGTACTTTGAGAAAATCCTTGGTGAGTAGTTTGAAGTTTTGCATGGCTTGAGAAAGTATTTGCAAGACACTTTCTCCAAAGTTCTTTGCCAATTTTGAGACTTTGAAAGAATTGAACCAAAATTAAGTTAAAAGGATTTTTTTTAAAAAAAGATTTTTTGGTGTGACTGAACTTGACAATTTGAATCAAGCTGCCTATTTACCCTCAAATGTGAAGGATCAAGTCATTTACGTAGTTTATTTATTTTTGTGCTCTAAGTTTTGCCTAAGTTGTCATTCGCAGGATTTTCAACTTAGCGAGTTTTTTTTTCAAGTGTGCAGTTTAGGCTCGTGCTTAGGACCGAGCATTGCCCCCATTGGCTTACTTGACATCCTCATTTGGAGTTGACTTGGCATGCATTTTCACAGGATCAAAAGATCCAAATTTCATGCTTGGAGTTGGAATTGCCATGACACAATTTGATGTTGCTGATTCATCGTCAAACTCAATCATTCCATCTTTGTAAAGCTCCATGATTTTGTTTTTGAGATTGAAACATTTTTCCACCGAATGGCTGATCAAACGATGAAACTTACAATAATTTGGATCATTGACTTTATCAGCTGCTTTAGGCCGTTTCATTTCAGGCAACTGAATGAGATCAAATTTCAAAAGTTCATTTTACATCTTTAAGACATCAGCACCAAGGAATGTATATTCCTTTTCCCGCTTTTCTTTCAAAGAAATTTTGATTTTCCCTTGGGAGGATTTAGAATTCATCTTTTTGGAATTTTGGTTGTCTTGAAAGGCTTTATGCTTACATCCATAGACTGCTTGCTTTCAATTTCTTTAATCACAAATTTGCCCACTTTGTGTTCAGTTTGTTCTCGAACAGGCACTTCTTGATTACCACCAATTGCAATGCTAAACTCCATATCATGTGCTCAAGTTGCCAATTCTTCAAAAATTTTAGGATTAATGCCTTGAAGAATATAGCGGAGGATCCAATTCATGCCTTGGATACACATATCCAGTGCAGAAGTTTCAGATGATTTTTCTTTACAATTGAGACTGCGATTTCTCCACCTATTTATGTAGTCAATCACAACTTCATTTCTCGATTGGCGTGCACTTGTGAGTTCAATCAAATTGACAATGTACCGCGTGCTATAGAACCAATTTAGGAATTCATGTTCAAGTTGCTCTCGATTGTCAATTAACCCAGGTTCGAAATCTGTGTACCAATCAAAAGAATTACCCTTCAAAGAGCGAACAAATTGCTTGACCATAATGTCTCCATAAGTGCCAGCATTGTTGCAAGTTCCACGAAGTAGGCGACATGCTGTCTTGGTCTTCCTTTGCCATCAAACTGTTGAAACTTTGGTGGTTGATAGTTGTCAAGCATTTTCATGCAATTAATCCTTTGGGAATAAGGCTTTGCATAAGTGTAGGAATGAGCAGCAATGTTTTTGGCTTGATCTTTGATTGTCTCTTTGATGAGCTGCTTGATTTGATCAGAAGAAATACGTTAAAGATCTCCTGCAACAATTTTCATGGAACTTTCACCAAATTCCTGAACAATTTTCTTGTTACTATTTTCAGCAACAGTTTCATCAACTTCTTGGGGAATTTGAGGCTTATCTTTTCCTTTATTTTCAGCAACTTTCATCATTAGAAAGGAAATTTGTTCATCCTTTTCTTTGATGTTGTTGGCTAGTGATTCCACAGCTTTAGCGAAGGATGCAACTTGTTCCTCCAAGGAAGCCATCGAAAATTTTGATGATTTGAATCTTCAGGAAAAGAGATGAGAGACAAAGATTGTTCCACTAGGTGTGCCAAAATTGTGACACAAAATTTCTAAGTCTAAAAATAAGACAAGAAAGATTGGAGTCAAATAATAATTTTATTGATTGATGAATGCGGGTGCAATCTTTGGAAATTCTAATAATAAGAAATTGTCCTCTAATTCTTTTCTTTTGAAAAATTCCGCTTCAGGATTTGCTTCAAGGGTCGAATGACTTGATCTTGAACTTGATGAAAATTTGAGAGTTTGATTTGATTTGATTTGATTCAAGGGTCGAATGACTTGATCTTGAATTGATAACTTGGGAGTTTGATTTGATTCGAGGGTCTTTGATGACTTGATCTCAAATTGATGACAATTTTGATTCAAGGGTCTTGGCGACTTGATATTGAACAAACAAAAATAATCTTCTTCAAATATGTTGATGAAGATCAAAATAATAATTTCTTGAAAGCGAGATTTTGCAAATAAATTTCTTCTTTGATAATCCTCTTTGGATCTTCTTTGATAATAATCATTCACATATGTGGATCTTCTTTGATGATAATCCTCCAGAATACGTGGATCTTCTTTAATAATAATCCTCCACATACGTGGATCTTCTGGAGACTTTACTCTTCAGCTCTGCTTCTTTGCTTTTCAATTTGTCTGTCAAATGGCTTTGGGGACTCCCTTTATATAGTGGAGGAAATTCCCTATGCATTTAATGCTAATCTGCTTTACTTGCAAGCAAAGTAAAATCCAATGGTTGATGATGCTCCAGAGAAACTTCTAGGTAATTTCCTTGGCAATTTCCAGGTGATGACTCACAGATTAATTTTGATTAGTCAAACCATTAGATATTGAAATATGATTGATTAGACCACGTGTCATATTTATCTACCAATTTTCTTTAGAAAATATCCAATAAATTTAAGGATAAATTCTTAAAAGAAATTTGAAGAAAATTTTTTATTGGACCGAAATTTCTTACTCTACAGATATGTTAACAAGTCTCTTATATATTCTATTGTTTGGTTTGTTATGATTTAGGGTTTGTTAGTGTTTGAGTTATTAAGTCGGTTTGTTATTCCTTAAGTTTTAAGTAAATCCAAGATATGATTCACAAATCAATTAAGGAGATTTTCAAATTAGTTACTTTTATTTTTGTTGGGAATAACATTCAGAAACAAAAGCGAGAAGGCTATGTATATATGTTGGGCAAAATCAAGAGATTGGATCGGCCCAAGTTGTTTGGATCTTAGTGGAAGGAAAATTGGGCTTGTGTTTGATAATATTTTGGGCCTAATTAATGGAAGTTAATTATGGTCATTGAGTGAGTTAATAACCGGTTATTATCCACTTAGTTTGGAGATAAAATTAAGGAAAATTCTTTTTGACCATCCAATTTGACTCTCCTAATAATTAAGGTAACAAATTAAATCTAGGTTTAGCGCCTAGTTATAAATATATTGCAGGGTAAATCCCTTGATTTTAGGCTATTATTAAATATGGTTTTAGAAATTATAGTAAGTTTTCTAATGACATGTCAGGAGGGCCAAATTGGAGGGTCAAGTAGCAAAACTCTAAAATTACATGATTTTCACATGTCTAAATACATGTGAATAAGGAAGTTAATTAACTATCACTAAGACATTATAAATAGGTGAAATTCCTATGTTATGGGGGTTCGCAAATTCAAACAAGACAGACGTCTCAAAATCCTTAGTTGATTAGTTGATTAGAAGTAATCATTAGGAGTAGATTAATCTCAAGTTAGAAGTAGATTGTTAACTTGATTTCCCTTTGCTCTTGTAATCAAGCATCTGAGACGATTGAATCTCAACCTTGTAATCATTTTGCTAGTGTTCTCAATAAAAGTATCTACATTTTGCTACAATTATAAGTTCAATACTCCCTCCCATTCAAAATAAGTGATACACTAAGAATATTACACAGACCAATGCAATGATTAGTTGATTTTAAATTTAGTAAAAACTCATTTAAAATGGCATAATTACCCTTCTAGAAATTTTTATAAACAATTAATTAATAAATCTTCTCTCCTTTTCCAACTTTCCAAGACCATTTAAAGGTTCAACCACCTTAATTAACACTTAGGGGTATATATGGAAAAAAGAGTATAAGTTGCATTGGTTTTATAATTGTTTCACTTATTTTGAAAGAACTGCAAAAGTTAAAATGTATCACTTATTTTGAATGGGAGGGAGTATTATATTGCAAATCCCCACTCTTGCATAGAAGAAACAAGTTGAGAACCCTTACGTTTTTCACCTTAAACAATATATTACAAAGAGAAAAGTCTTGAAGCTCACAATTGGTTAACAAAAAAACTTTACAAAGCAAAGTTTAGATTTAAAAGTGAAAGAGGACAACCTTTTTGGT
This sequence comes from Corchorus olitorius, assembly GCA_001974825.2. Lineage (NCBI taxonomy): Eukaryota > Viridiplantae > Streptophyta > Magnoliopsida > Malvales > Malvaceae > Corchorus > Corchorus olitorius. Next base: position 41,384 of record AWUE01016934.1, read on the forward strand.
GAAGGCTTTATTTCTAGAAAACTTGATCGAGCCTTGGTGAATATTGGATGGCTTGAGGATTTTACCTCGTCTACTGTTGAATTTATAGCCCTTGAAGTATCTGACCATTGTACAATTTTGGTCAGGATGGACTCGCAGGACTTCTCTCCACCTAAGCCTTTTCGTTTTTTCAACTTTTGGACAAAGCATGATATCTATCTATCTACTGTTAAACAGTCCTGGAATCGGCCTGTATTTGGGAAAAATCCAATGATTAGGCTATTTCGAAAGCTCAAGCGATTAAAGCCTGTCTTGAGGCAATTTAATCGACAACATTTTGGGCATATTTCTGAGAAAGTCCAGCAGAAGAGGGAGGAAGTTAGTCAGCTGCAAATGACTTTGTTGAATTCTGCTTCTGCTCAACTTCTTGAGAATTTGAAAGAAAAGGAGCTCGAGCTTAAGAATCTTTTACTAGCAAAAGACAGTTTTTATAAACAAAAGTTTAGAATCCAGTAGGTTCAAGAAGGGGATCAAAACACAAAGTTCTTCCATAAAATGGTTACATTTAAGAAGAGGTCTAATACTATGCAAAGCTTGCGGGCAATTGATACTGGAGGAAAACTTGCAGATTTCTGAAGAACCTATTAAGTTCTAAAAGAAGTTGATGGGGACAAAGGATGAAGTTGTGGCAAGTTGCAATATTGACCTTTTGCAAGACATATTACATGATACTGTTCCTATATAACTTAGAGAGTTTCTCATTTCCCATGTTACTAGTACAAAAATTAGAACTACACTCTTTTAAATGTGTGGAGATAAGGTACCTGGGAGAGGGTTTCAATGCATATTTCTTTAAGTCTACTTGGAGCATTGTGCAGCATGATTTGGTGGAGGCCATTCTCCATTTCTTCAGTACAGGTCACCTGCTTACTGCTTTCGGTTCAACTGCTATCACCGTATTCCCTAAGGTACCTAATCCTAGCTCCATTGCTGAATTTAGACCTATATCCTGTTGTAGCATCATGTGTAGAAGCATCACCATGATTTTTGGGGCTTCCCTTGGTTACAAAGAAGCTTAGTGTAAAAGACTGTGCTCCTTTAATTGACAGAGTTAAAGCTAAAATTTCTCAATGGACTATGAAGTATTTGTCTTTTTCTGGCAGATTACAATTGATGCAGGCTGGTTTTTTTAGCATACATAATTTTTGGGGCCAGAGTTTCCTTTTACCTGGTGCAGTTATTAAAAAGCTTAATCAACTTTGCTCTTCTTATTTATGAAAAAGGAATGATACTACTGCAAAAGGGACTTGAGTAAGTTGGGCTTGGATTTGCCATCCCAAATCTGAAGGTGGATTGGGTCTTAAAAATCTGATTATTTGGAATAAGGCTTGTGTACTTAAGCATCTATGGAATATCTACATGAGATCTGGGTCTTTGTGGATTGCTTGGTTTTGTACTTACATTCTCAAGGGGAGACATTTATGGAGGTTCAATCTTTACAACGATGTAGTTGGAATGTAAAAAAGATGCTTAAGCTTAGAGCTATTGCTTCTCATTTTATTCAAGGCAATGGTGACTGGAATGTGCCTAATTACTCTTACAAGTCTTCACTTATCTACAATGAGCTAAGGCATAAGAATCCTCATGTGCAGTGGCAAAGATTGATATGGTATTCTTGTCATATACCTAAGCATTCAATTATCTCATGGATGGTCATTTTGGACAAGTTACCCACTAAAGATAGGTTGATCAATTGGGGCATATCTATAATTGGTTCTGCTAGTTGTGTTTTATGTAGGCTATTTCCAGAGTGCAGGGACCATTTGTTTTTCACTTTTAAATATGCAAAGAAAGCTTTGGGAGGGTGTGTTAAGAGCTTGTAATATGACAAAGTCTGTTCGAGATTGGTTTGAAGAATTCCAGTGGGCTATCACAAAGATTAATGATGTCTTTGGTTGATAAGAATGTTTTATTCCCATACCACATGACTAATAATGTGTTATTACCATTCATGTTTTATAACTAGTAATGTTTTCCTCTTCAAACCATAGTTAATTAAATTAAATAGGGGCAAAAAAGTAAACAACACAAGAAGAGGTATGGGAATGTAACATTACCACCTATATGGGTGGGTATGAGGTCATGACCACATTCCATATGGCAATATTTTTTTCATTTTTTGTTCACTCCCATACCAACATTTCTATGGGAATGTTACATTCCCATCAATCAAACCCAACCTAAAGGGAAATCTCTTCTCTCTTTAGTCTTAAAACTTGCATCGAATTCTTTTATTGTTACATTGTTTGTAGTGAGTGCAATGCCAGAATTTTCACTCATAAAATGAAAACAGTGGAGCAGTACCCATCCATGCTATTTCTAAGATTATACGCTTTTAGATTACATGGCTTAAGCATGTTGCTAAAGATCATGTTAATGTTTCTCTTTCTAATAGTTGCAAATTGTCATTATGGCAGTTTTTATTCCTGTTACTGGATGGATAAAAAAGATTGATGAGACCAGGGAGATTGGGGAAAGGAGAATACGTATATATTGCGGAAATTAAGAATATATATGAGGCAAGAGGATATGAATTTAGATTTTGTAATCACAATTTACTAAAAACCTAGGTAAGAGCCCGCGCTTCACTGCGCGAACATGTTCTTGCACTTGATATGCAATAGTCCCTAATCAGTTTTCAACATATTTTTGGTGACTTATGCGTTTGCCAAATGAGAACGATGACCAATTACTTTAGGTCATGTGTTTTGAAAGATTTGAACTTAAGCAAGGATCCGACCAAAAATCGGTCAAAAGAATTAGCCTCATTAATCTAAGAACAAATTGATAGGGGTATTTCGGTCATTTGATGCTTGATTTTTTTTATTTGAGTTAAAGATCGAGGGTATTTTGGGAAGTTTGAAAAAAAAACCCTCTGTGGGTCCAATTTCTACCATAAGCACAAATTATGTAATATTAAGTAGACCGTCTATTTTCGTTAACCGAAACAACTAATTTTTAGAAGCAATTTTTATACCTCGAACGTTAAATTTAGTTTTCGAGTCCTTCATGAAAGTTGTAGATCATGGAACAACCTTTCAAGAGATACTTGAATCATCTCAATTAGACATCTGGAGCAAAAAGTTATATAATATTAAGTGGACCGTCTATTCCCGTTAACCGAAACAACAAATGTTTCGGAAGCATTTTTGATTCTTGAAACATTAAATTTAGTTTTCGAGTCCTTCATGAAAGTTGTAGATGATGGAACAATCTTTTAATAGACACTTAAATCACTTTAATCGGATAACCGGAGAGAAAATTATATAATGTTAAATAGATCGTTTAGCCAAACCACTTATAAATATGTTATATTATATTAAATTGTTAAAAAGTTAAAAATACCCTTAGAAGTTTGTGAGAATGACGAAAAAACCAACATTGAAATGACGAAAAAACCAAGCTAAATAGTAATCAAATTAATAAGGTTAAATCTTTTGATTGGTTTTTTAGTACTTTCACTTCCTATAATTATTGTTTTTTATTTATTGGTGTTCTTCTCGTCATCATTTGCCTAATCTATACTATATTAAAAAGTACATACTCTTGTAAAATTTTTGAATCGCCCATTATACCCTTATTTTTTGAATATATTTCTTAAATGCCATTGTTTATATTTTTATAGTTTTACTCAACTAAAAACTCTATTTTTATTTAATTAAATATAATATCCTTATAACTATTTAGTTTTTACCATTTTACTATTTTAATTAAAAAAATTATATATATTAGAATTTTTTAAATATATTTTTATAGTTTTACTCAACTAAAACCTCTATTTTTATTTAATTAAATCTAATATCCTTATACCTATTTTATTTTTATCAAAGTACTAATTTAATTAAAAAACTTAGATATATTATAATTTCTAAAATATATTTCTTAAATGACATTGATTAAATTTTACAGTTTTTACTTTTGAATTGCCCATTATACCCTTATTTTTCGAATATATTTCTTCAATGCCATTGTTTAGATTTTTATAGTTTTACTCAACTAAAAACTCTATTTTTATTTAATTAAATATAATATCCTTATAACTAGTTAATTTTTACCATTTTACTATTTTAATTAAAAAAATTATATATATTAGAATTTTTTAAATATATTTTTATAGTTTTACTCAACTAAAAACTCTATTTTTTTGGCAAAAAAAACTAAAAAATCTATTTTTATTTAATTAAATCTAATATCCTTATACCTATTTTATTTTTATCAATTTACTACTTTAATTAAAAAACTTAGATATATTATAATTTTTAAAATATATTTCTTAAATGACATTGATTAAATTTTACAGTTTTTTTAAGAAATAAACTTTTAAAATTATTCTACTAAAAACTCTATTTATATTTAATTCAATATTTTTATAAATATTTTAATTTACCATTTTAATTTTAAAAAATTGGAGACTTTTTTCCAATTATAATATAAACTAATTTGAACAAAAAAATTATAATATAAACTAATAAAAATCTTATTATCAAGTTTAAAAGTTAAAATAATTTGTCTAATCATTAATTATTCATCATTTTTTAAAATAATTAAGTTAAAAATTTATTTAAAATTTAATTATTGTGATTGACCTTTTTCAATTTTGGAGTATGTATTGATAGTTTAATATATTGGAATGTATAACAAGAATTTAAAGTTTTTAAAAGTAAAAAGAAGAGTAACATGCAATTATTTCCTTTGACTTATAAAGTTAGAGAAGTTGACGCAAAAAAAAAAAAAATAGAGGAGTCAATTGGGTGAGTTGGACGGGTTTCAGGTCATACTCATATGGGTCCATGTCATATGAGTGAGGTAATTTTCTCAGATCATTCGGGTTTCGGCTCATCTGGATTTAGGTTATTCGGGTCTCGGATCTGCTGGATTTAGGGTCATGCAGGTTCGGGTTTTGGCCTCAGGTTACTCGGGTTCTAGGTCATTCGGATTTTGAATTTTTCAGGTTTAGGATTCGGATCAATTGTGTCAGCCTTTAAATTTTTAAATGTTTAATTCTTAAATTTATTTAAAATGGTTAAAATTATAACAATGTGTATTTTATTGAATAAAACATAATTTTAGTTTATAATATTCTTGGGTCATCGGGTTATCTTCTCGGGTTATTCGGGTTACGAGTTTGTCAGGTATGGATAAGACATGTTCGTGTTGTTTAATTTCTCTGATCAAATCGGATTCGGTCGGATTGGGACGGGTTATCGAGGTTGGATAAGATTTTAACAGTTTTATTTATAATTAATTTCAATTATTATTTTAATTTTCTTTTAATTTAAACACGATTGGTCACATGCACCGCACGTGGAAGCGAAAACTAGTCTTTTTAAAATGTATATATCGATGCAAAGCATCAAGTCTTGGACGCATGATAATTCTTAAAGCAGAAAGAATTTGTCCTCATTCGAGTGTTCCCTTCGTATTAACGTTGTTCCACCAACGTTTAATAATGTCTTATAATCACATTTATTCATTAATTAATTAATTAATGTCTTTTCTTCGAAAAAAATAAAAAAAATTAATGTCTAATTACATACAGGTCTCTTGATCTCTAGTCTTAACCATGGAATTAAATATTCGTTAATATCTTGATATATCCGTCGATATATCCGATATCTGTACCACTCGATATAAATATCCAAAAAAATTTCAATGTCACCGGATATCCGTCGATATATCCGTGTATCCGTCGATATTTATCGATACCTCGATATATCTGTAAATATTTGTAAATATCTGTAAATATCTGCAAATATCTGTAAATATCCATATCAAATTAAATATATATTTTTTGTTTTTACATCTAAGGCCTAGGCTTAATAATATAAGCTACATTTCGATAAATTATTTCATTTTTTCAAAAATATTAGCAATTCAAGTCATTTCTACAAAAGTGTGGTAATAATAATACGAAAAATTGTTTCATTTAAGTGATTCGGTTTGAGATAGACCCGGGTATAATATAATACAATTTCATTCAAGTGGCTTTTGGTCATTTATTGAATGGTAATATTCCTGACATTGCCAATTTGATATTAGTCATAATAATTTTATGTCAGTTTTTTTCCCCAAAACTTTCTTCAAACTAATAACCGCATGTTTTCTTAAAAGTAACATTAGCTTTTTAATTCATACATTTTTTTCCGATCCGGTTTTGGTCATCTATTTAATAGTAATATTCCCAACATTTCCATTTTGGTATTCGACACAACACTTCTATGTCAATTTTTTTTGCTCAAATCTTTGTTCAAAGTAAAAGTCACATTGTTGTCAAAATATCTGGAATATGTGCACAATTATGTGGTGATTTATAAACCTTATATGTCATGACTTGAATATTTTAACTGGCTCACCGCCCCCGAGGGAGTGTTAGGATTTTTGACCTAATTCCTTATTAAATTTGGATTAGGATTTTTCTAGAGTTTTTTGATTGGTGGACAAGAATCCTAGTAGGAAAGGGATTCTTTGAGTCCAACTTTGTGTTAGTATAAATAAACAGTTTATGTTTAGTTTTTTGTGTATGAGAGAGATTGTGAGAGAGAGAAAAAGCTGAGATAGCTTTATGTTGTTGTGAGAGAATCACCCATGTTGGGTTGATTAGAATGAGAGTTTGCTAGAGAGATTGTTATGATTAGTGCTTGTAATTGATTGATTTGATAGTGGAGATTTATGGCATAGGTCCACAAGAAAATTTGCTTTGTTGTTTCCGCTTTAATTATTTGTTTGATTAATTCCTGTCATATTCGAAGCTACAACAAGTGGTATCAAGAGCTTGGTTGATTAGAGATGACAGAAAGCAGCGGATCAGCTTTGAAGTTTGAGATTGAGTCGTTCAATGGAACGAACAGCTTTGAGATGTGGCAGAGTACGATAACAGATGTGTTAATACAACAAGGATTGGGAGATGCGTTTGAAACTGACAAGCCTGCAGCGCTGGATGAGAACAGGTGGAGAGATATTTAACGAAAAGCAGTAAGTACAATTCGTTTGTCTCTTGCTAAAGAAATTAAGTATGATGCGTTAGATGTGAAAACCCCAAAGGAGTTGATGGATAAGTTGGAGTCGATTTATATGTCAAAATCGATTACTAACATGTTGTGTTTGAAGAGAGAATTATTTGGATTGAAAATGAAGGTGGGAACAAGTTTAAGGGCACACCTAAACGAGTTCAATAGATTGGTTACTCAGCTGGAAAGTGTGGATGAAGTAAACTCTCTTACCGACAGGTATGATCCTATGACTAGAGCTTTGATGGTTGGTAGGAAAACCTTGAGCTTGCAAGATGTGACTTCTGCAATTTTTGAGTATGATAGACTGAAAGAAACTGGAAAGAAAGATGAAGAGAATGGTACTCTGATGGTGGATCGTGGAAGATCTAATGGAAGAGATTATAAGAATGATGCAAGATCAAAGGGTAGATTCAATGAAAGAGGAAGATCAAGTTCGAGGCCAAGGATTGATTTCAGTAATAAGGAATGTTATTATTGTCATGAGATAGGGCACATGAAAACCTACTGCAAGAAGTTAATGGAAGATTTGGGGGATTTCATGAAATCTAAAGAAAAAAATAAGGGTGGTATTAATGTTGTTGCTGTTGATAGTGATGAAGATTCTGAAGAAACTGTTGTTTTGACAGTGCAAGAAGAAAAGAAAGACACTAGAGATATGTGGGTGTTTGATTCTGCTTGTCCTGAACATATTTGCACAAAGAAAGAATGGTTTTCGAAGCTTGAGAAGTGTGATAAGCCTGTTTACATGGCTAATAATGGTGAAGAAAAAATTGAAGGCATTGGGAGTGTGAAACTTCGTTTGCATGATGAAAGTGTCAAGATGCTTGGGAAAGTGAGGTATGTTCCAAACTTTACAAGGAATTTGATTTCGCTTGGAAAGTTGGATAGCTTGGGTTATGGATATTCTTGCCGAGGTGGAGGCTTGAAGATCACCAAAGGTTCGATGATTGTGATGAAAGGAGTGAAGAATTCGAAGAATTTGTATGAGTTGATTGGAAACACAATTAGAGGAGATTGATCGGTATCTTTACATCAAATTGAGAAGAAGGATGTGGATTTGCCAACAAAGAAGAAAGTCACTTTTGTGGATTTGGTCAAAGGGTGGAGCAATTAAGCTTTGATGAAGGAATTTGAGTCAAGGTGGAGATTGTTAGGATTTTTGACCTAATTCCTTATTATATTTGGATTATGATTTTTCTAGAGTTTTTTGATTGGTGGACAAGAATTCTAGTAGGAAAGGGATTCTTGGAGTCCAAGTTTGTGTTAGTATAAATAAGCAATTTATGTTTAGTTTTTTTGTGTATGAGAGAGATTGTGAGAGAGAGAAAAAACTGAGATAGCTTTATGTTGTGAGAGAATCACCCATGTTGGGTTGATTAGATTGAGAGTTTGCTAGAGAGATACTTATGATTAGTGGTTGTAATTGATTGATTTGATAGTGGAGATTTGTGGCATAGGTCCACAAGAAAATTTGCTTTGCTATTTCTTAATTATTTGTTTGATTAATTCCTGAGATATCCGAAGCTACAACAGGGAGACGATACATCCGTGCCTAGTAGAAGCCATAGCAGTGGTAACTACGGTAGCAGTGATTTTGAGCCTCCAAGAAATTCAATGTGGTACTGAGGATGTGTTTGTGCTTTGAATTGTGTTTTGTGACTAAAATAATGTAAAATAATGCACTTATAAATATGATCTAGTACTTTCTTGCTTCAGAAAAGAAATCATCTAAATTTTTGCATTTAATGAAGTGATTTATTTAGTAATCATCATTTTGAAGATGAAATAAATGTATGATAAAATTAATTAGTATATTTGATTTATACATATTATAATATTTTTTCGCAATAAAAATATTTAAAAAATAAAAAATAATGTTTACATATACTCTATATATCATATCTTGACTCTAAATTATGTAGAAATATGTAAATAAGAATTGGTCAAAATTTCAAGGTAAAATTCAAACGTTTACTATAAATATCCGTCATTTTAGTGTATTTTGGACAATTTATTTTTGAATTTCACCAATACCTCGATATATCCGTCAATATATCCATTCGATATATTCGTGGATATCAGTATTAAACTACATGCTCTTAACATAATCTCCAAGCCACGTGATATATCGATCCACTCTTAATTTCTTTTTCACTTTTAGGTGAGATGGAGAAACCCTGTTTATTTACGCAACCCAATTGATTTTATCCCACAGCGGTACCAAAAAGAAATCAACTTATCCCACCTGAATTACAAAAAAAATTATTGACATTGTAATGTAAGTCATAGATCTTAGGACACACTGGGACAAAAAGAGGAAGAAAAAAAAAAAAAGAAATTGCGTACGCAACAATTTTTATTTCGTTAAACCAAAAGTTAGGAAGTTGTGAAAAAAAACAAAAAAACAAAAGTTAGGAAGGACCGAATTAAGGAGACTTCAAACTCTTTATAAATATTAAAAAAAAAAAACAAACATAGTATTTCCAAGCACTAGCCGCGCTCACTGCAATGGCGAAGCAATTCTCTCTCCCATTATCTGAAAAGGTTGCTCGTAAAAACACAACCCAAAGGGCATTGGATATCACTCTCTTGTTCCTTCTCCTTTCTCTCCTCCTTTATCGCCTCCTTTCTGTCAGTAACCATGGCTTCGTCTGGCTGCTTGCTTTCTTATGCGAGTCATACTTTACTTTCAATTGGTTTCTCATTGTTAACTGCAAATGGAATCCTGTTGACTTCATTACATATCCCCAAAACCTTGAAAAAAGGTATACGAATATGATCATCACTATCATCTTTGTGTTATTGTTTCTACTAAAGATTTTTATTTTCTTGTCAAGGTTTCCGGAGCTTCCCCCGGTGGACATGTTTGTTACGACTGCAGATCCTGTGTTAGAGCCACCTCTTATAACTATCAACACCGTTCTGTCTTTGTTGGCCGTTGACTATCCATCTGAGAAGCTTGCTTGCTATTTATCCGACGACGGTTGCTCCCCTCTCACTTTTTACTCTCTTGTGGAAGCATCGAAATTTGCTAAGCTTTGGGTTCCCTTTTGTAACAAGTACAACGTTCAGGTTAGGGCTCCCTTCAGATACTTCTTGGATGACCCTGTATCCTCTAATTTAGCCGGTGCAAATTCAGAGTTCAAACAGGAGTGGAAAAAGATGAAGGTATAAACTCCTATGTTCTTGGCGTACAATTAAATTAAACAACAACAAGTAGTTAGAGCCAAATTAACATCTTTAATTAGCATACTTGTCTTCTAAATTCCATGTAGGCCGAGTATGAGGAACTTTGCCTAAAAATAGAGGCAGCAAGCAGGAAATCAGTGCCATGTGATCTAACAGGCGAATTTGCTGTTTTCTCAAATGTTGGACGAAGCAACCATCCGACTATAATTAAGGTAATTAGTCACATTCACAATCTCTTATTCCTATTTATATGTCATCTTATAGAATCAAGAAGACATTAATCACTCATTTTCCAAATGTATTGTTTTTTAATTTAAAAGAGTGAATGAGTGTATGTAGATGAAAAATTGATCAAGGACGATTTTGTAAAGTAAACTAAAAATCCATTAACTATAATTTTCTTATCTTAGTATGCGAGGATTCGGTTATTAAAGTCTTAGATATAGGGGTAGAAGGAGTAATTACTAACTTCCTTTTATGTCTCAAGGCAATTATTGATGCATTGATTTCCTTCTACTTGCAAGATTCTATGACTAATTATTATAATATCAATCATCAATCAATTCATATAAATTGGGACCACTTTGAATTGTTTGGCTGTAGATTGTAGGAGAGAGTAAGCAGAGCTTTCCCGATGATGTGCCGCGTTTGGTTTACATTTCAAGAGAGAAACGGCCAAAACATCCACATCATTTCAAAGCTGGCGCCATGAACGTCCTGGTAAGATATATAATTCTCCAAGTTAAGGACAAAAATCCATTTTCATTATATATCACATTGCTAGCTATAACCTTAAAACAAGAACTGTACATATCTTGAACGAATCAACTTCAATTATTGGGTTTATTTTTATTTTTTTATGAGACAAAAACAGAGTAGAGTGTCAGGGTTGATGACGAATGCGCCCTACATGCTGAACGTAGATTGTGACATGTTTGCCAACAATCCACAAGTAGTTCGTCAAGCAATGTGTCAACTTCTGGACTCCAAGAGTGAAAGAGAAATTGGATTTGTTCAGTTCCCTCAATCTTTTTATGATGGTCCCAAGGATGATCCCTATGGTAACCAACTTGTGGTTTTATACGAAGTGAGTCATACATGCATATTTGATTTTTCCATAAATTTATAACTTCCATGAAAATTTCTACCTTTCTTATTTCACAAATTCACCGTCCTTTTAAGCTTACAATTTATATTACTATCTTAATCATAGTATATGGGCCGTGGAATAGCTGGACTTCAAGGTATTAGCTATAGTGGAACAGGGTGTTTCCATAGACGAAAAGTTATCTATGGTCAATGGCCAGAAGATGTAGAAAATCAAGCAAGAAATCATACATCAATTAACGGTACATGTTTTCTTCCTATCAATTTAACTAATTAACTTAATCAACTTAATCAAACTAATAATAAACCATGATGGTCCCTTCTTTGTTCTAATGTAGGAAAATTAGTTGATAATGAAGTGCTAATCAAAGTGTTTGGGAAATCAAAGCGATTTTCGGAATCAGCAGCCTATGCATTGAATGGAAAGAAGGGTTTCTCAAGCAAGCTTCCAGATTCTCTTGATGAAGCATTCCATGTTGCAAGTTGTGACTATGAGTTTGGTACTAGCTGGGGAACCAAGGTTCGTCATATAAATATAACAGAAGTCTTATAAATATGCAAATTTTATTTGATTGTTAAGTTTATATAAACCTATCATGAATTTGGGTATCAGATTGGATGGATATATGGATCCATGACAGAAGATGTTATGACGGGGTTGATGATCCATAAGAAAGGCTGGAAATCAACCCTTCCTATGCCCAAACCAAAAGGCTTTCTAGGGTGTGCACCGTCAGGGGGGCCGGCAGCAATGACACAACAGAAAAGGTGGGCCACGGGTTTGTTTGAAATCCTTGTTAGCAGAAACAGCCCCATATTTGCTTTCCTTTGTGGAAAACTCCAATTCAGGATGCTTTTATTTTACTTGTGGTTTCTTTCTTGGGGCCTATTCTCCATTCCTGAGCTCTGTTATGCTGCTCTGCCTGCATATTGCATCATCGCCAACTCCCAATTCCTTCCAAAGGTTAAACGTACAAATATGAATTTCTTAATTTATTCCTCCAAAATGGGTTTTGAACAACAAAATTAATTGAACACGCTTATTATATATATGCAGGTTCAAGACCCGGCTATATTGATTCCAGTTGCCATTTTTGTGATTTACAATCTGCTCACTATCAGGGAATACCTCAAAGCTGGCATGTCCATCCGAGCATGGTGGAATTTCATGAAAATGGGAAGAATAACAAGAACCTCTGCTTATTTATTGGCATCTCTAACTGTGGTACTCAAACTCTTAGGATTATCAGAAACAGTTTTTGAAGTTACCCAGAAAGATCAGTCTAATTCTGATGGTGATATTGAAACTAATAAGGATGCCATAAAATTTACTTTTGACGAGTCACCACTTTTTGTGCCGGGCACGACCCTCTTGCTGGTGCAGCTCACAGCACTGCTCAGCTTTTCAGTAGGGTTGCGACCATTGGCTCATGATGTTGGACATGGGCTTGGGTTAGGGGAGGTCTTTTGTAGCTTATGGCTGGTGCTATGCTACTTGCCATTCCTCAAAGGGTTGTTTAGAAGTGGAAAATATGGGATTCCCAAGTCTACCATATTCAAGTCCACATCGTTGGCATTAGTTTTTGTCCTTCTATGTATCAAGTTAGGATGAGGGTTTGACTTAATCCAACTATTAGTCTGTCGTCCAAGTCACAGTGGGTTAAATTAATCTAAAAAAATGGAGTATTATTTTCTCTATGATCGATCAACGATTATTTAACCCTAATAACAAAGAAATTGTTTGATAAATTAATTGTTTATTTTCTCGATGTCATTTTGGTCTAGACCATTCTTTTCTTATAGGATCAGTTTGGGACCAATTATGTTCAAATCATGTTAATCCATTAAGAAGGTGAAATTCTTTAAGTTTTCTCCAATTGAAATCTTATTTAAAAAAGGGAACAACTAGCGAATCATCATTTCAACCAATCAATTCAGTTGTTGATAGTAATCCATCGTTTATCAAATCATATGGAAAACTGCCAATTTTATATATATATATATATACTAGACAAGATAATTTAGGATATAATATGCTTGCCGCGGCTGGATCCGAGGACGGCCTAATCGGTTCATTATATACTGACAATTGCCTACAACTTGCACCATTTCATTTGATTTAACTTTTCTGTTTGTTGCTACTAGTATTTAGTTTGATTCTTATCAAAGCGTGTTGTGCATATTCAAATTGAACTTAGTTTTGATCGCCAAGCCTTCTTTGAAATTACAATGTAATCATTTATTAATTCTCTACAACACTTATAATTATGAACACCTGTTTCAGAAACAGAACATAAACTTTCCCTGGAAAACCAATTAGCAAAATGGAGAGTCTTCCTCACGAGATTGTTCTAAACATACTCTCAAGGCTCCCCATTCCAAGTTTAGTGCAATCCAAGTTGGTGTGTCGACCCTGGCGAAGCTTAATTCGAAGCTTAATTCATGATCCAAGCTTCATCTTACAAAGCAATCACCCCATCCAAAGCCAGCTTTATTTAGGAGATTTCTCGTCTCAAAACGATGGAAATTACAACATGGTCACGATGAAACTTCCTATGCCGCCCTTGAGCAGATTCACTTTGGCAAGTTCATGTAATGGATTGCTCTGCTTGCTTGACTATCACCGAAGCTTCGAACCATGCATTTACAATCCTTTCACTGCAAATTTCTTGGAGTTGCCACACCTCACAAGGCACCATAATTTTCAAGTGTTAGGATTTGGTTTTCATCCCATCACGAAAGAATACAAACTCGTCGAGATATCATACACAATATACACTTGCGGCGGAAGTTTTGGTCGGCTTGATCCATCACCATTTAAATCAGATGTTCATATTCTAACTCTTGGCAGCTCAACATGGAGGCATTTAGGAACCGTGCCTTACCATGTACATTCCCAGCAGAAATCTCAGGCTCGTATCAATGGGAAATTACTTCATTGGGTTTCTTGGATGAAAAATAGAAGAAGTACCATTATTATATCCTTCGACATGGAAACCGAAAAATTCCATGAGATCCCTCTTCCTGATTGTTGCAGCAGCAGCAACAAGCCTACCGAGGGGTTCGATCAAGTTGTTGTTATACGTGGTTGTCTCTCTGCAGTTCGTTACGGAAATGATAGCGAAGAATTGGAGATTTGGGTCATGAAGGAATATGGTGTGAAGGAATCTTGGAGCAAGGAATTCAGCATTGGAGCTTATGTGCCAAAGATATTGTTGGAACGAGATGAGTCTGAATTCTTGATCTATTCAAGGAGTTATTTGCATAGAAAACAGACGAGAGTGATGTGCATGTTGCGAAGTGGAGAGTTGCTGTTAGAGTACAGGAATAAAGCACTTGTTGTCTATGATCCACATTGCAAAACATTCAAGGATGTTCAACTTACGTTTGAAGGGATTCCAACGTTTTTCATAGTTGATGTTCATGTTGCAAACCTCAACTGGATTGATACCTTGGTCGATATGGCTGAAAATTAAGAAAATCCCTTTCAATTTTTTTTTTCTGTTTCCTACAATTGTGAGTTTGCTAGATCATTTAAATATTTGACATACTATATGTGCACTAATTTCCTTTTATGTTAGATTACATTTTAATTGGATAAATGACCTTTTTGCCCTCCGACTTGTAATGTTTGGACACTTGTCCCTTAAAGTTTTATTGCGGATATTTTGCTCCCTGAATTTTTATTTTGGAGCTTCGTTGCCCCTCCTGCCGAATAAAGTGACTAATGGTGCTGACATAGAAAAGCCACATTAGCACCGAGTGACACGTGGACTTGCCATGTGTAATTTTGTCAACAAAATTTTAAAAATTCATGGAGCAAAATGCCAAAATTTTGAGAGTTTAGGGGGCAACATGATTAAATTTTAAAATTCTACATGTCACTTGATGCTGAGACGGTATGTTCACATCAACACTGTCATTCAGTCAAAGGTCAGTCATTTTGTGATTGAGAGGGTAATAAGAGCTTAGAATAAAAGTTCAGTGCCAAAATATCCGCAATAATATTTTAAGGGGGAAAATAGTCATCTAGCCCATATTAATTATAGTTTTGCCTATTCTACTGTGCTCCTTTGGTTTTTATTAGGAACTTTCATTAAAGTTCACCTAAAATTCAGATTTGATTTCCATTTTTATAAAAAAGAAAGAAACAAGACATTTCTTGCCAAAACATTCAAGCTGCGGATGGAAATCCCTGCCCCAAGTTTTGTGCCCCATTTCATACCCCATTCACCAAATCATGTCATCATGTCCCTTGTGTTATACCTTGTTTGTTTTTAAATTTTAACAAGTAATATTTATATAAGAAAATAAAATGAGAAACCCACATAAAAACCAGGTTTAGCCCCAAATTAACAATAAATAATTATATATAAGGGTTAGTCCTAAATTTTAATACATTCCCCATAGGGTTTTAGAATGAAAATATAAAATTTAATTTAATTACGCAAATAAGGAATAACATTAAAAATGAAAAGGGACACGTGTCATTATTTGATGGATGGGGCACAAGTGGGTCACCAAAATTGGCGCAGAGGATTTTCGTTCTCAAGCTAATAGCCCAAAAGGCTCAAAACACAAAAAACTGAAGTTTTGCTTTCCTTTTCTTATTGGGTCAAATTTCTTTTTCACAACCGTTTCTGTCTCAATCTCTGGGCAAAAGACAAAGAATTAAGAAACTAAAATCTGATGTGGATTTACCTCTCCTAAGAAACACCGAAATGGGTTCTATATATGTCAAGTTTTAGGACAGAAAAGAAACAGCACAGTATACTTGCAAACCAGAGACAACAACAACAACCTCTTATATCCTCCTCACTCACTCATTCACAGTCACTGAAAATTTCAAGTGTTTTTTTCCAACTTAGCCAAAGAAACCTTAAAATCATGTAGGAATTCATCGCCTTGTTCTGATCTTGGATTGTTTCCTCCAAATAGGTATGTTAATCTTTATCACATCAATTTGATTCTTTCTATCTGATGATCTTTTATATAATGCATGTTGTTGATTTGGATATACTGGTAACTTTTTAGTTTGTCTTTGGGATTCGATCAAATAAAACTGAATTTCTTATGGATGATCAAGCTAGTATAGGGGTTTAAGCAGCTGAACATGTTGATAAACTACTTGACATGATTTTTCAACTTAGAATCTGTCAGAAAGGTTATTTCTTTGATCAGATGTTGAAAAGTTTTTAATCTTCCCATGGTCTGAGTCTGGGACAATCTGTTTGTGTTTGTAAGGGCTGAGACCAAAAACTGCATGAATAGAATAGGAAAAAGAAAAAGAAAAAAAACCTTTTCTGCTATGCCTTCCAGACATGAAAACAAGTTGGGGCTTTTTGTTTCATTCAATTCTTTCTTTCCTAGAGGAGGGGATTTTCTGGTTTCTCTGTTGGTTTGGCCTTAAATTGTAGTTTTAAAAAGACTTGATATGAAAATAAGCTGCAGTTTTTTCTTTATTTCCATGTCTTTTGTCCTTTTCAATTTCTTAATAGGAGATAGTTGTAATGGCAGACACTACTTTGCTAGATTCATAACTTTGAGAAGCTAAATATTGTATCATGAGATGTTTTCTATGGTGGATCTTATATATTCTGCATTATGGTTCAACTGTTTCATTAGTCATGAATATGCTTCCTTTTAATCAATAGGTCAATATAGTAAAAAAAATGCACTATTGTTTAACTGGAATCTTCTTTTGATTATTACCAAGCATTTGACAAATATTGTGCCTTCTTATATCTCTACCTATTGATTTGTTAGAAACAGTTTTAAAGAAGCAGAGAGAGACTTTGATGCAGAACAACCAGAAGGATGAAGCGTCTTCCTCCGGAAATTATCCTTGACATACTATCTAGGCTTCCAATAACATCTTTGGTAAAATCAAAGACTGTGTGCCGAGCCTGGCGAAGAATTATACAAAGCTCACTACTTGCTGAGAAGCATGTATCACACGCGTCTGAGTATGATCCAGGCGTCCTCTTTCAAAGTCATTGGCCCATCAAGAACCAATACTTCTTTGTAGATTTTGCCTCTTACATTGAAGAAAAGAGGGAAGAGAAGAGGAACTTGAAACAAATTCATGTTTCAACAATTCATGCTAATTTGGTTGGTTCTTGTAATGGCCTGTTATGCTTCTACAATGCTGCCAGAATCCATATCTGCAATCCTCTAACCAAGTATTCAATGGAGCTGCCAAAATTACTGAAGGATCCAGGTGAAAAGGGAACTTTAGGATTTGGTTTCAGTCCAACCACAAAGGAATACAAAATGGTTGAGATTGTTTATCCAAGAAAAAGGCCAAGACCAAGACCAAGAGGCAACCCAAATCTTGCTTGATCGGTCGTCAGCAAATCATAAAAATTAAATTCCCAACAAATTCCTAACTAAAGCAGATAGGGCAAGTAGGGGTCGAACCCACAGAGAAATAGGTTATTAATCTTTTTCTTAAAACAATTAAACAAATTAAAGAGAATTTGTTTAGTGAAATTAAACATAATCAAACTAGCAATTAAAATCAATCAAGAAAACAATCAAGAAAATTAAAGAAAACAATTAACAAGAAAGCAGTGAATAATTAAGAAAACAATTGATAGAAACCTCCAACATAGAATTAATATCCCTCTTGACAATTATAACATGGATCATTGATATCTAATAATTATGAAAACGAAGAATAGCTTGTCGGAATTAAATCCTAAATCACCTTAATTAGGTAAGATTACTCGCAAGAGCTTAAATTACCCCTTTTTCTTCCTAACTAATCAATTAGCCGTAAAGCCTTAAAGATTTGTTAGGGATCAAAGCATTAAGAACTAGTAATTTATACAAGCACAAAGAGCAATTTCTCACTCAAAGTTCCTTATCTCCCTTGGAAGGGACTTCCGTCCTCCCCCAATTGCTACAAACAACCAAGCCGGAACGTTAATCCTCGACTTGATCTAGCTAATGCTAACTTAATCTATTATGAAAGTGCCGGCTCAATCAATCAAAACAAGCAACATAGAATTAAAACAGAGATCAAAAGAATACTCTAACAATTATCATATATAAGCACAAAATCTCACCAATATATATGTCAAGAGATCAATTAAATTCTACATTGGAGTTAAGAAAAGGATTACTCACTCATAAATTCAGTGAGCATCCAAAGAATAAGAAGAAAAACTTATCTTATGGATGGAAGAAGAGAAGGGGACGGCGGCACAGAGGCTTTTGTCCTCCAAAACTTCAACAATTCTACAGAATAATTTCTAGATCTACTTGTGTGTGTGTATATGTATGTTGAAAACCTAGACCTAAGGTGCCTATTTATAGTGAAAATAACCCTAGAAATTCCAATCATAACTTGGAAAGAAGTCTAGGACGGTTTAAGGGTCTAACTTGGACTCTAAGTTGAATTAAAAGTCTTTCTAGAGTAGAATCCAAGTTAAAATAGGATCCTGAATTTTTGCTGAATTCGTGCAGTGACTTCGACGGCATTTTTAGGCTTGAAGATGGCAGAACTGGGTCATGGACTTCAAAAGAAAGTTGTAGATCTCGGAGTCAGCTTTCCAACGAGTACTCATGGGCTTCAATCGGAGGTCTGAGCAGAAAGTTATGATTTTTCTACCAAAACTGCGCCTGAATCCTAATCCTGTTAGGACTAGAATCGGGAATCTACGGGATTTGGATATTTCCTTGGATTTAGGAGTCATTAATTGGGATTTTAATTCCAATTAATATTTTATATGGGCTGAGTATTTTCCCACATAAATTATCCATAAATACCAAAGCTTGAGGGCTTATCCATGGCTTGTCTTCAATTAAAGCTCCAATCTTCAATCCTTGCTTTCTTGAAATAATTCTTCAAATCTCCAAATTAGTCTTCAATAAGTCTTCAAACACGAACTTCGAATCTCCAAATCTATGCTCAAAATTGCTTTGCTAAAATCTGTGTAAAAGGTCATCAAAATAGCTCCAAAAGAGGTGAAAAATAACAATTTCTCAATTTCACATCACTTAAGAACTTAAAACACAAATATCATCAAAATAGCATATAATTAAGCATAAATAGATCCAAAAACATAGTAAAATAGACATAAAAATAGGGTTGTTTTTGGCTCAATCATATTCCCCCACACTTGAACTTTGCTAGTCCCTTAGCAAATTAATGTATAAGTTAATTGAAAATCAATTTTCCAAGAATCAATTTGAACTCACACACTCATCAAAGAATCAATTCAATCATGAAATCAAAATAACAAAGAATAATAATAATACTAAATTCAAAAATCAAGACATAACAAGTATCATCATTCTTAAGTAGCCATAATCAAAGTAGTTTTAATCACTTACTATTTTTCACTTTCTATAACTACTTCTTTCTATAGGCTTATGTTTTCCTCTCTTTCTCCATTACTCAAAAGATTGTAGTGCCATAGATATACATCAAGGGTCATTATGGGTTATAATAGATTTTCAAGGGTAATTGTTTTTAGAAAATTGAGGTTACTAACCTCGATGTGTTCATGATTTAGGGGTTACTAACTCCCTTTTGAGGCTACTAGCACTCTAGAAGGACTCCTTCTTTTATTTTTTCAGAGGGACAATATTTCTGCAATTCCATGCCTCTTATCCTCTTTCAAAGGGTTACTAACTCCTTTTGTTTAAGAAAAGAGTGACAGCAATGGATTTTTTTTTTTTAGTATGCAGAAATACCTCTTCTCCTCTTGTCATGAGAGCACTTCTTTTTGAAAACAAAAATTTTTTTTTTTAATTACCCTTTTCATAAGTAGTCCCCCACACTTATTCTTGACATATACCAATAACATACTTTCTCAATCATAACTTCAATCAAGATTGAACACAAGTTCTAGAAACAGATAATCATATAAGCAATTAATAAATAAGATCATATCACAAACTTCAATTATACCTAATTCTAAGAAATCAAATAACATGCTATAACTCAATAAATAAATCAAACATTATTAAAATTCTAAGCATTCATCAATCATAATCAAATCAATTAATCAATTTATGCATGAAAAATTCAAAAAGTATTCAAAAATTTCGAGTTTTTGAAATTTTTTTTCGAAAATCAATTTGAAAAATTGGGGAATAATCAATCCAAAAACAATCCAACAACAAACAATTTTCTATCCTAAGTTCTCATGCAAATAAATAGCATATGACTCAATTATTCAAGCAATAAACCTAAACCTATCAAGTAATCACACCCCCACACTTAAAATTCACATTGTCCTCAATGTAAAAGCAAACAATTCATGCAATAATATCTTACCAAAAATAAAGAGTTAAGGTTCAAGAAAACATACCTGATGGCTTGATGAAGATAATTACTCAAACATAAAGGCAATAGAAAATTAAGGTGATAGAAAAATAAAACTGGATAGATAGTTTATTAATGAAAGTTGAAAAATAAAGACATAAGATAAAGGAAAATTAAACTAGATAATTAATCCTAAGATGCATAAAAATAAATCTTAAATCTAAAAACAAGAAATTGAAATCTAAACCTAGATTGGTTTATTCAGAGCCTTCTCCAATAAATTGAAGAGGTCATCCAAATTTCCAATTATATTATTAAAATCATCTCTTAAGCTAGTAATTTGATCACTAATCTCGTTGCATCGAACAAGAAAAGGATGAAGCTCTTCCTCAGCCTCTTTTTCTTGGTTAACCTCTTTATCACAAGAAGCATCACTTGACTCAGAATCAGAAGCAATAATCACAATTTTGTCTTCACCTTGACCATCTATCGGATCCTTGATTTCCCTTAATGGCGATGGAGCCTTGAATTCTTCCATAGTGAAGACAGTTTCAATCGGCCTATTTGATGAAGATGCATAATTTGGATCATGAGTTCCTTGAGGAAAAGGAGTACATCGCATAGGAAGTCTATATGGTGGCCTATAGGGCTTAGTTTGGTATCCTCCCATCCGAGGTATGGAAAAGGGCCTATTCCAAGGTGCAACTTGAGGTCTTATCCTTCCATTGAAATTCCTTGGTCCTTGGGGATGGTGAAATCGATTCTCATAAGGATGAAACCGATTTCTGAACTCATGCTCAGCTCTAGCCTTTGATCTCATAACAGCTTCTTGAGACTTGTTAGCTTTTTCCAAAAGAAATTGATAAATCTTTCTAGCTTTGAATCCGGGCTTGGTAGCAATATCTTCTTCAGGCAGAGAGGCAATCATACTCAAAAGTTCATGGCAATCTTGGCGCAG
>AWUE01016937.1:0-96519 GCA_001974825.2 Corchorus olitorius
AAAAAGAATGTAGATAGTAAATTGTTGGTAGTTTTTTTTTTTAAGGTGAGTGGGTAGTTTCTTTTAGATTTATGTTTTGAAAAAAAAAAGCTAAATTTTAAAAATATATTTCCAAATACATATTTATTCTTTAATGGGTGGTTTTCCCGAACCATGACACCTCTAGTCTTGTGCTTGTACACCTTAATTGCTTGGACCACTCTTTGAACTGAAATATAAATAGACTTTGGAACATTTCCTCCGTGAATGTAACTACTTTTAATATATTTACTTATTTTTTTATTTTTTTCACATTTCTTTTTAGAATTAAATAATGTAGATAGTTTTTCCTTAAAAAGAATGTAGATATAAATTGTTGGTAGTTTTTTTTTTTTAAGGTGAGTGGGTAGTTTCTTTTAGATTTATGTTTTGAAAAAAAAAGCTAAATTTTAAAAATATATTTCCAAATACATATTTATTCTTTAATGGGTGGTTTTCCCTGAAATGGGTAATTTTTATTTTTGGTTTTTAAGTATTTTACCATCAGAGTTTGTCTCCAAGTCAACTTGTAAGACAAGCTCAAATCCTCACATTATAATTTGTATAGATACTAATAATTTCCACTAGACCAATTTTGTGGATGAAATTTGGACCTTATAACTACTATTTTTGGTACATATACTCTAATAATTTCCACTAGACCAATTTTGTAGATGAAATTTGGACCTTATAACTACTATTTTTGGTACATACATTTTTTTTTTGGGCACAATTTTGGTACATACTATTTGATCAATGCATTACAATGACCTAACAAAACTTTCTGTTTTCTTCAATTCAATTAAAGAGCAACACCTACCATATCTCACAAATTATATAGAGGCAAATTCTAGAATTGTATTGTTTGCTTTCAAGCCTTCCATATCAATCCTTTAATTCTTTTGATCATATTTCCGAGAGTTATGTTTTAAACTGGGAAAACTGGTATATATAATATATACGGGCTTATTAGCCTTTTTATCACCATGATTATGTGGTTAAGGATATTTTGCCTCTTAAATTAAGATTGAAACAATTTGATCCTTAAACTTCTAAAATTTAGGAATTTACCCCTATGTCATGGGGTAAAATATCTTGAATTTAGAAAGTTTAAGGAATTATTGTCTTGAATTTAGAAATTCAGGACACTAATTATCGGGATTTAAAGTTTAAAAAGCAAAATGTTCTTTAAGGCAATAACTCAAAGGGCAAAAAGTTAATAAATCAACACATATTCATGACCGAGATTATAAATATCTACAATATCATAAAATTTCATAAACATACGTTCATTGAGGTATATATAGATTTTAGACATTACCGGTTATGTTTTCATATTCTAGGGGAAAAGAAATAAAAGAAAAAGAAAAAAAAAGTAGTCCAACACAGTTCGTTTTTTTTTTTGGGTACTTAATTACAGTTCGTTATTTTGTTAATGAAAGCTTAAGTCAAGTAGAAAATATATCATTGGAATGTTGTTGTTTTTATTATTATTATATTCTTTTTTTGTGAGTAAATAGTTAATTATACTCCTTGTGAAAGCTTAACATGTGGAAATGAAGGTGAAGAATACAAGCCCATAATAAAAGGGCTATTTGATAATAGCACTCATACATTTTCATTTTATTCTATTTAATCCTTCTATTATTTTGTTTTTCATGATTTAACTCTTTGACATTATTTCTTTCACATAGTTAAAACCCTCAGACATTTTAATGACATGCAATTTAGTCTCTCAAATACTTAATTCTATACAATTTAATCCTTTAATTTTATTTCTTTAATTTTTATTATTTTTAAAATTTACTTTTTTTTTGAGTAAAAATTATAATTCATTACTGTGAAAAATCGGGATTACAAACACCGGGTAGTAAAGACCGCACCACACTTGATCAACTAATAAATTAGCTAACCTATGTGCCAAAACATTGGCCTCCCTATTAACATGAGTAAAAGAACACTTATCAAATAACAAAGCCAATTCCCGAATCTCATGAATAAGCTCACCTCCGTCCCACCAAGAAGGCTTAGAACTATTAATCTCATTAATTGCCAACAGAGAGTCACTTTCAATTACACAGTGCGTGATACCAAACTCCAGTGCAACTTCGAAAGTAAACAGCAGAGCATGGACTTCAGCATACAATGAGTTAGCCACAAACTCTAACTTTCGTGAAGCACTAGCAACCACTTCCCCTTCAGCATTCTGACACACAACCCCTAAACCTGCTACTCCGTCATTTACAGAAAATGAGGCATCAGAGTTTATCTTCACTAACCCTGAAAGAGGAGGCTTCCACAACAAACATCGCCGAATAGTAGACCTAGAGGCCGTAGCTATTGAAATTCCGTCATTCATCCGGCGCACTAACTCAGTAGCCGCTAAAACCAAACTCTCCGACCTTCGACAAGTCTGATTATAAATACATGAATTCCTATTCTGCCAAAGTAGCCACATTATACAAATAGTGGAATTCAGTTGCCCAATACGTGTAGCTTTCAAAAGAAAATAAGACCAAAACTCAGTCTCACCATCCCATTGTTCAACAGAAGGCTCAACCCAAGGAGCGGCCAATTCCCATACCCGTTGACTGAAAGAACATTCAAAGAAAACATGGAAACTTGAACTCTCCCGCCCTCCACAGGTATCACAAAAGTCAGATATATTCATTCCTCTCCGAATCAAAGCTGGCTTTAAAGGCAAAATATCCCACCATAATCTCCATAGAAACAGCTTCATTTTTGGCACAACAACTGAACTCCAGATAATTTTCCAAATGGGATCTCTCTCTTCCGACACACACTCAATCCTGCCAAGACATCTCCGAGCCACATAGTACGCAGAACGAACAGAGAAAACACCTAACATTGATTCATTCCAAATCAAACAATCCTTCGTAGGACATCGAGGAATAGGTAAACCCAAGATACGCACAATATCGTCATTCTCAAAATATTCTAATAATTTCTCCTCATTCCATGTTCTGTTCTCGAAATCCATTAGCTCAGCAATCTTCATAGGAAACTTCGTTACTCCTTCCCTAGGCTGCGGCTTATACAATGGAGGCTTATCTAAACAACGATCTTCCCAGACATCTAAATCACCAATCCCCACCCTCCACCGAGAGCCCTCGAGCAAAACCTTCCTCCCTGCCAACAAACTCCGCCAAAGAAAAGATGGGTTAGATCCAACTCCAGCTGTTAGGAAATATCCCGTACGAAAATATATCGTTCGCAAAATCCGGAAGCATAAAGAAGTAGGATTCTGAACCAAACGCCAGCATCGTTTTGGCAACAAGGATAAATTGAAAGCCTCAAAATCACGAAAACCCGAGCCCCCATCTGTATTCGAAACACACAAAGATTCCCACGTCTTCCAATGAATCCTTCGACGATCATTTGTAACACCCCACCAGAAATTCGCAATTACACTGTTTAGCTCCTGAATAAAAGATTTAGGAAAACGAAAAATGCTCATCAAGTAGACTGGAATTGCCTGGGCAACCGACTGGATCATCACCGCCTTTCCTGCTATTGAAAATAGCCTATTATTCCATTTCTGCACACACTGTTTTAACCTATCCTTGATGAACATAAATTCTCTTGTCCTTGAGCGCCCTATCATGATCGGTAATCCTAAATACTTATCCTTCTCCAAAATCTTACGAACTCCCAACATGTTCATAATATTACTCTGTAAGCTCCGAGGAGTATTGCCACTGAACAAAACTGAGGATTTATCTATATTTACCTGTTGTCCCGAGGCAAGCTCAAAATCACTCAAGATACTCAAGACTCTCTCACAATCCAGCAGCTTCGCACGAATAAAAAAAATACTGTCATCGGCAAAGAAAAGATGAGAGATACGCGGAGCAGATCTTGCCACCGACACCCCACGAATATCACCTTGGTTATCAGCAGCAGCTATCATCTTGGACAAAACTTCCATACAAAGAAGGAACAGATATAGGGATAAAGGATCCCCCTGCCAGATTCCACGTTCCGGAGAGAAACTATCACATTGCTTCCCATTGACGTTCACCGAATATGACACACTACGCACACAAGTCATCACCCGTGAAACCCATTTATCTGTAAAACCCATCTTACGCATGCAAGCTTCTAGAAAATCCCATTCCACCCTATCATAGGCCTTACTCAAATCCAACTTCAGAGCCATATAAGCTTGCCGGCCATTCCTTTTATTCCGCATATAATGGATTGTCTCAAATGCAATCATAGCATTATCGAAAACCATTCGCTCCGGAACAAAAGCACTTTGGTTTTCACCAATAATAGATGGTAAAAACAATTTCACCCTATTAGCTAACACCTTGGATACAATCTTGAAGACCACGGTACACAGACTAATAGGCCGATAATCCTTAACGGACTCAGGACAACTCACTTTCGGAATCAACACAATATTCGTATGATTAATATCCGGAAGTGGCTTACCTTCATTCAAAAACCCTAATGCCATCGAGATTACATCCTCGCCCACAATATGCCAGCACTTCTGAAAAAACTTGGGAGTCATCCCATCCGGACCCGGAGCTTTGTCACCCTGCGTTTGAAAAGCGGCCTGTTTAATATCCTCCGGAGTATAATCAGCATCCAAGCAGGTCTGCATCTCCTCAGTAACCCGAACATCCATGTAAGCCAAAACCCTCCCAATCGATTCATCCGAGGGCTTAGCCGATGAAAAAATGTTCTTATAATAAGTAGAAATCACTTCCTCCACAATTTGCAATTCCGAATGCCATTGCCCATTCTCATCTCTTATACCGGTAATTCCCTTCCTCTGCTTCCTTACCGAGGCCACTGAATGGAAGTAATGTGTATTCCTATCTCCTTCCTTAAGCCAGAGAGCTTTAGACCTCTGCCGCCACATAATCTCTTCTTGTCTATACAAAATCTCCAACTCTCGTTTACAAGACTCAAACTCCTCCTTATCACCCGAGCCTCCTTTCGAAAAAGCAGCCTCATACTCCTTCCGTTTCTGTGCCAATTGATACTTTACATTACCAAAAGTATGTCTATTCCAAATATTCAAATCCTTACCACACCGAAGAATTTTCTCCTTAACATTTAGACCCTGTGCTGCTTGCCATGATTCAGAGACTACATCATTAAACGTTTTGTGAGTCACCCACATATTTTCAAAATGGAAAGGAGGAATTTGACGATCATAAGCAGGATGATCCGAAACAGAGACCAACATTGGTAAATGATCCGACTCTGTTGAAATTAGATGCTTCTCCACCGAATAGTTGAACAAACGCCACCATGAATCAGAAACCAAGCATCTATCAAGCCGTTTAAACACCATTTCACCATTAATTTTCCTACTCCAAGTCATTCTTGGGCCCATGACTGGAATTTCTTGCAAGCTACAATCCGCAATAACAGAATTAAAAGCTTCCAATTGACCAGCAGGCCGCAAGGCCCCACTTTCCTTTTCATCTAAAAAGCAAATCTCGTTAAAATCTCCCGCCACCATCCAAGGCAAAGATTCCCGCCGGTTCAAACAACGTAATAAGTTCCGGGATTCATGCCTGAGATTTGTTTCTGGCTTACCATAAAAGCCCGTGAATCTCCAAGTATTAGAGTCATTAGTAATAGTAACATCAATATGAGAAAACGAATACAACAAAAGAGAAACAACTAAATTATTCATCCATAGCAAGGCAAGACCACCCGCCCTACCATTACAAGGAACTGAAAAACAAGAATTAAAACCCAAACGAGATCGGATCCAGTCCATCTCACTACAACTACGCTTAGTTTCTGATAAAAATAAAAGACAGGGGTTATTACATCTAACTAGCTGATGGAGAGCCGAAACTGACCAAGGCGCCCTTAAGCCGCGGCAGTTCCAAATCAAACAATTCATTTGCGTCGGCAGAGCATCACTAGCCGTCTCTGCCGCTGGTACACTATCCTCATCAGTCTCTGAACTGGACTCACTCCCAGAAGAAGTAGGATTCCCCGTAGCAATAGCATCATCCTCCCTGTCACAAGAACGCTTTGCCATCCCCTGACAATACCCACAACTATCAGTCTCCATAGGTATAGCATCCGGACCCCGACGCTTCTTCCCTGGCTGAACTACTTGTTCTTGACATAAAGCTTCAAAAGTATACTTTTCTGAAGCCCTTGCAGTTTTCTTCCATTTTTTTGGTTTAGGCCGCTGCGAAGAACTAGCCATCCCAAAAACAAAAACAGGATTCTCGGATTGCTGTTCATTAGTACTTGTAGAACTTAAATTATAATGAACAGGAGAACTAACCAATTTTTTTGAACCAGGCTCATCTCCAGTTAAAGCCCCATCCGGCCCAACAGCCCCTCTAAATCCACGACCCAACCCTTGCCTCCTCCCTGCTGACCCACTAGCGAAATCTGCCTGGCCCACATACGGCCCAATACCAGGAATATTGGTTTCTGGCCCAGATGCACATAACGGCACAAAATCACCCAACAGCAAAGATGTTGACCCCACATCCTTATTTGCCTCAACCGAAACCTGGCCACGAACCCTGTTCTCCTCAACTCTCGGCATAGCAGTTACACCCAAATCACCAGTTAGCATCTCACCTGTTTTCTCGGGATGTTGACCCGTTCCGATTAATCCAACACCATCATCTCCACCTTTCTCGCCCCTTTCCACAACATCCCCTTTCCCACGAAACTCGGACACGATCTCACAGGAGCTATCTTCTGCAGCAAACTCACGCGCCACCTTCCGGCCATGGAGAATGAGACTGTCAACATGATTCTGGAACCGCCGTCCCAACCCCCTACAACACCGAGTCAGTATCCCCTACAATCGACGCCGCCGACAAAACCTGTTTCCCATCGCGATGAACACTCCCTCCCTCCAATCGCAAGCGACGGAAAGGCGATACAGCTGACTTGGCTCTTATCCGAGAACTCCCTTCACCATTAATGGGACTTCTTGGATTAACATCTGAATCTACCCCTGCTGAAACCATTTGAGTACCTTCCCTGGCAAAACGTAGCTTAGTCGTTGGCGAGTATGCCTTTAAATCTGGTGAAAACTTCTTAACAGCAAAGCCTTGAATCCTTATCTGGGCAATACCAATTGGTCAGTCTCCTTCTTGGTGGATAAAAGACCCGCAAACAAAACAGTAATCCGGTGATTTCTCGTAAGTAAAAGTCACCTCCAGGTCACCATCAAGAGTCGTAACTGTTGTTCCTTTCTTGATTGGTTCAGCAATGTCTTGCTCCACCCGAATACGAAGGAAACGACCGTCACTATCATTAACATCCTGTACTACACCGATTGAAGACCCAATCGCATATCCCACCATATCATTCATCATCACTGGAGGAACACCATGAACCCGAATCCAGAATGAGCAAGCCTCAAAAACAATACTTTCAGGTTGTTGGAAACCATCATAATCACAAAGAAGCAGCAAAGAACGTTGGAATGACCAAGGCTGGGAGACAAGCACTCGATCCCTCTCAATCCTATCTCCAAACTGAAACAAATACAATTTCTCTCCCACCTCCTTAACCGACATTCCCAACTCAGGCTTCCACGCCTGGATCATGGCTCGTTGCAAACCTTCGAGATTAGCCGCACGTTTAGCAAATAGTTTCCCAATGAGAAAGAAACTAGGCAAAACACCATTGCAAGCACCGATCCACCCTTGCTCAATAATTACCTTTGATTGCTCTGCCCCTTGTCCTTCTCCCTGCTCACCCTCATTGATCGACAGTTTAGAACAAAGATTGGAAAGTGCTCAACCAGCCATGACAAAAAGAAAAGAGAAAAGAAAATAGTGATGAGAACAAATCTGGAGAAAGAAGAGAACAAGAATAAAAGGCACGCACAAACAAAACCAAAGAGAAAGCCAATCCACCAGATCCAATAAAAGGATAGAGGCAAGGAGTCCAAAACAGATCCAATTCCAAAAAGAATATGATAACAAAATTTAAATTTAAAACCAAGAGATAAGATAGATGAAACGGCAGGAAAATCCTTAAGTGATCCATGAGATACTAAGGAAAATTTCTTCTACAAAGACAAGGTAAAACTTCTACTAGAATTAGCTAGGGAAGAGGATGAAAAAAAGAGAGGAAAAAACAGAGAAAGTCGAGCCCATAGCAGCGGCGCTCTCTTTTCGATGATGGGTAAAATTAGATAGTTTATAGTCTTCCTTTAAATCTTCACTTATTAAGACTTTAAAATTTACTTATTAATACCTTCCAATATGATTTAAACTTATTTTTTTTAAAGTCTAATAAAAAATGTCGTAGCGAAGCGTTGGAGGTAGGCAGAAAAATTATAAAGAATAAATGAGAAAAAGAAACAAAACAACCCAGATATTGAAGCATTTATGATTTAAGAATCCTTCTATATATCAATCCTTTTAACTTCATCGATAATGGTAGCTAGAATCTTCGGCCCAAATTATTGTTGTCACTTGTCATCCCTCAACCAAAAATGGAATTTAGTGGCGATGCTGCATTGCACTGCTCTTTTTCTTTCTTCAATTTTGTTTGTTTCTTTGTTTTTTTTTTTCAAGCCAAGAATTTTATTATTATGATTAAATAATCAAGAGGTTATCAAACTAGCAAAATGCTAGTGGAAGGAAACATATATACCATGCAGACTGCAGAGTGCAGAGTGATGACTTGACTGAGAAAGAAAACAGTACCACAAATATTACGACAATCGAATGCAAAGGGAACTAATTAATTAAAAGTCAGTGCTTCTAGCTAGGTGTGGGCGGCAACTCATGGCCCCATGGTTGACTTGAAAGTGACTCTACGAATTAATGCAGTGAAATGGATCTCTGATTTCTAAAGATATCGTTTCATGGAAATATATATAGGAGATGGGTGACACAGATCCTTTACTTATTGCTTGAACAAAAGTTTTAATCAGTGTTCAATTAATCCAATATACGCCAAGAGAAGCTAAAAGTGATGCTAATCTTTTGGCTAGGCTGGAATTGACAGAAACATTGCATGGTATATATTTTAAGTAGCTGCTCCCCTCTGTTGAAAAATCCTCTTATTATTTGTATAATCTTTTTTCTCATACCAAAACATCACTTTAACACTATGTATTTTACTATTCATGATAGATGTGCGCAAACAGAAGATTAAACAGCAAAAATAAAGAACACAAGAGATTTACGTGGTTCGGTCAAGGTGACCTATATCCATGGATAGGGAGAGATATTCTTATTTCTTTCAGAGAGAAAACGTTAATAAACCCTACGGCCCGTGCCCTCCGCTTCTGTTGCGCTAAAAATCTCTTGCTAGAGTTTTCGTGGAGAATCCTTTATGACAGCATAGGGGCGTGCCAGTCAATTTGCTGAAATTGACAAAGAGGTTGTAAAATTGGATCTGGTGCGCGGAGCAGCAGATTAAAAGATCAGAGCGATTGTGGGGACTGGATCAAAGTCACACCGGAGCATTTAAATCATTGGATGCACAACAAATTGTTCTTCATAACTGGGCCTTCCTCTACTTTGCTAACTGGATCAGATCTGTGAGATCTGTTCTTGATTGAAGTTGAAAGAAAATAACAACTTGATTGTTATTTATGAAAGAGAAACACGTGTATAGTGTTTTTATGTCCGGAGACAAGATTGAAACAAGAGAAAAACACTAAAAGAGTGTTTAAAATGTCCTGAGACAAGATCTAAACAAGGAAAATATGATGAACGAGTAAGAACTCGTGATGAACAAAGGGAAAATGGCGCAGAGCGAGAGAGAAAATAAGCACGGAGCTTGGTTTTTGCGCGGAGCAAATTTGTAGCTTCAGGAGCTGGTTTTTTGGATGAGTGATTTTCCTAAGAAAATGTTTTGAGATGCGGAATCTGCCTTGAAGCCTTGGAGTGGCTTCCTTTATATAGGGGGCGGCATGGGCCTTGAAATTGATAGGCTTGTCTTGCTGAAGAAGGTGAACTCCTCCTCCTAGGTAGATGACAGCTTCCAGGAAGGTGTAGTGAAGCTTCTTTCTTCTTCTGATTGCTTCCAACTACTGGGGAGAGGGAAAAGTAGATGTTAGGGCGCCACTCTCTTGGATGGGAGATGAAAATCTTCCTCATGGGTGGTTGATGAATAATTCTTCATTCTTCCTATCACATTTCAGCATGACTTCGCTGCTTCTTTTGTGCTGAAAACAGCTAATTTGACTAAGTAGTGGCCTGCTGACATCATGAATTGGACTTTGAACACTAGGGCCACGAAATTATATATACTTAATCATATTTAGCTCTTTAAATCATGAAAATAACAATTAGTTAAGAAAATGGCTTAAACCGGGGTGAGAAAGCCACATGTCCTTAACTGAAAAGAATGCAAAAGTTGCAAACGAACTCGGAATAAACCAAGATTTCACCAGTAGGCTTAGATCATCTCCGTAAAACTATGGAAAAAATTCCAAGTGAATTCGAGCTCTCTATCATGGTGAACTTGGTTTCACTCCCCAAAATGTCCTTAACTGAAAATCGGGCATAAGTTTTTACACCGATGTCAGAATAAGGTGAAATTTCACCAAGATGATCTAAATAGCTCAAGGATCATCATGGTATGCTCCTTGGTAAAAATTGCAGCCTCTAGCCTCTTCAATTGGTTAATTTTACCATTTTGTCCTTAAATGAACAAAATGCAAAGTTGTAGTTTCACCTCCCGGGGAGGGCAAAAGGGCTAGGTGATTTCTCTACTATGCTAGGTCGACTATATTGAGGAGGTGTGAGGTTGAAAATCTCATGCCTCTCTCACGTAGGTAGTTGTTTCTCTTGCTGACAAACTTTAGCTCTCTGCCTCCTTCCTGTAGGAAAAGAGAAATTTCTTTCCTCAGGGAAGAAGGCGGCCTCTCCTCTACATGGGAGACGACTTTGGGCCTTCTTATCAAGTCCATGAGGTATTTTTCATCTCATGGGTTGATCGGTCATCAGCAAATCATAAAAATAAAATTCCCAACAAATTCCTAACTAAAGCAGATAGGCTAAGTAGGGGTCGAACCCACAGAGAAATAGGTTATTAATCTTTTTCTTAAAACAATTAAACAAATTAAAGAGAATTTTTAATGTGAAATTAAACCTAATCAAACGAACAATTAAAATCAATCAAGAGAACAATCAAGAAAATTAAAGAAAACAGTGAATAATTAAGAAAACAATTGATAAAAACCTCCAACATAGAATTAATATCCCTCTTGACAATTATAACATGGATCATTGATATCTAATAATTATGAAATCATAGAATAGCTTGTCAGAATTAAATCCTAAATCACCTTAATTAGGTAAGATTACTCGCAAGAGCTTAAATTACCCCTTTTTCCTCCTAACTAATCAATTAGCCGCAAAGCCTTAAAAATTTGCTAGGAATCAAAGCATTAAGAACTAGTAATTTATACAAACACAAAGAGCAATTTCTCACTCAAAGTTCCTTATCTCCCTTGGAAGGGACTTCCGTCTTCCCCCAATTGCTACAAACAACCAAGCCGGAACGTCAATCCTCGACTTGATCTAGCTAATGCTAACTTAATTTATCATGAAAGTGCCGGCTCAATCAATCAAAACAAGCAACATAGAATTAAAACAGAGATCAAAAGAATACTCTAACAATTATCATATATAAGCACAAAATCTCACCAATATATATGTCAAGAGATCAATTAAATTCTACATTGGAGTAAAGAAAAGGATTACTCACTCATGAATTGAGTGAGCATACAAATAATAAGAAGAAAAACTTATCTTATGGATGAGAAGAGAAGGGGGCGGCGGCACAGAGGCTTTTGTCCTCCAAAACTTCAACAATTCTACAGAATAATTTCTAGATCTACTTGTGTGTGTATTGTGTGTTGAAAACCTAGACCTAAGGTGCCTATTTATAGTGGAAATAACCCTAGGAATTCCAATCCTAACTTGGAAAGGAGTGTAGGACGGTTTAAGGGTCTAACTTGGACTCCAAGTTAAATTAAAAGTCTTCCTAGAGTAGAATTCAAGTCAAAATAGGATCATGAATTTTTGTTGAATTCGTGCAGTGACTACAACGGCATTTTTGGGCTTGAAGATGGCAGAACTGGGTCTTGGACTTCAAAAGAAAGTTGTAGATCTCGGAGTCTGCTTTCCAACGAGTACTCATGGGCTTCAAACGGAGGTCTGAGCACAAAGTTATGAATTTTCTACCAAAACTGCTCCTGAATCCTAATCCTGTTAGGACTAGAATTGGGAATCTACGGGATTTTGGTGTTTCCTTGGATTTAGGAGTCATTAATTGAGATTTTAATTCCAATTAATATTTTATATGGGTTGAGTATTTTTCCATATAAATTATCCATAAATACCAAAGCTTGAGGGCTCATCCATGGCTTGTCTTCAATTAAAGCTCCAATCTTCAATTCTTCCTCTTGAAATAAATCTTCAATGGTCTTCAAGTCTTCAAATTATCTTCAATAAGTCTTCAAACACGAACTTCGAATCTCCAAATCTATGCTCAAAATTGCTTTGCTAAAATCTGTGTAAAAAGTTATCAAAATAGCTCCAAAAGAGGTAAAAAATAACAATTTCTCAATTTCACATCACTTAAGAACTTAAAACACAATTATCATCAAAATAGCATATAATCAAGCATAAATAGATCCAAAAACATAATAAAATAGGCATAAAAATAGGGTTGTTTTTGGCTCAATCATATTCCCCCACACTTGAACTTTGCTAGTCCCTTAGCAAATCAATGTGTTAATTAATTAAAAATCAATTTTTCTAAAGATCAATTTGAACTCACACATTCATCAGAGGATCAATTCAATCATGAAATCAAAATACAAAGAATAATAATAATACTAAATTCAAAAATCAAGACATAACAAGTATCATCATTCTTAAGTAGCCATAATCAAAGTAATTTTAATCACTTACTATTTTTCACTTTCTATAACTACTTCTTTCTATAGGCTTATGTTTTCCTCTCTTTCTCCATTACTCAAAAGATTGTAGTGCCATAGATATACATCAAGGGTCATTATGGGTTATAATAGATTTTCAAGGGTAATTGTTTTTAGAAAATTGAGGTTACTAACCTCGAAGTGTTCATGATTTAGGGGTTACTAACTCCCTTTTGAGGCTACTAGCACTCTAGAAGGACTCCTTCTTTTATTTTTTCAGAGGGACAATATTTCTGCAATTCCATGCCTCTTATCCTCTTTCCAAGGGTTACTAACTCCTTTTGTTTAAGAAAAGAGTGATAGCAATGGACTTTTTTTTTAGTATGCAGAAATACCTCTTCTCCTCTTGTCATGAGAGCACTTCTTTTTGAAAACAACTTTTTTTTTTTTAATTACCCTTCTCATAAGTAGTCCCCCACACTTATTCTTGACATATACCAATAACATACTTTCTCAATCATAACTTCAATCAAGATTGAACACAAGTTCTAGAAATAGATAATCATAGAAGCAATTAATAAATAAGATCATATCACAAACTTCAATTATACCTAATTCTAAGAAATCAAATAATATGCTATAACTCAATCAATAAATCAAACATTATTAAAATTCTAAGCATTCATCAATCATAATCAAATTAATTAATCAATTTATGCATGAAAAATTCAAAAGGTTTTGATAAAATTTTAGCATTAATTTTAGAAATTTTTGTCGAAAATCAATTTTGAAAAATTGGGGAATAATCAATCCAAAAATAATCCAAAAACAAACAATTTTCTATCCTAAGTTCTCATGCAAATAAATAGCATATGACTCAATTATTCAAGCAATAAACCTAAACCTATCAAGTAATCACCCCCCCACACTTAAAATTCACATTGTCCTCAATGTAAAAGCAAACAATTCATGCAATAATATCTTACCAAAAATAAAGAGTTAAGGTTCCAGAAAACATACCTGGTGGCTTGATGAAGATAATTACTCAAACATAAAGGCAATAGAAAATTAAGGTGATAGAAAAAATAAAACTGGATAGATAGTTTATTAATGAAACTTGAAAAATAAAGACATAAGATAAAGGAAAATTAAAATTAAAGCATAAACTAGATAACTAATCCTAAGATGCATAAAAATAAATCTTAAATATAAAAACAAGAAATTGAAATCTAAACCTAAATTGGTTTATTCAGAGCCTTCTCCAATAAATGGAAGAGGTCATCCAAATTTCCAATTATATTATTAAAATCATCTCTTAAGCTAGTAATCTGATCACTAATCTCGTTGCATCGAACAAGGAAAGGATGAAGGTCTTCCTCAGCCTCTTTTTCTTGGTTAACCTCTTCTTCCTCTTTGTCACAAGAAGCATCACTCGACTCAGAATCAGAAGCAATAATCACAATTTTCTCTTCACCTTGACCATCTATCGGATCCTTGATTTCCCTTAATGGCGATGGAGCCTTGAATTCTTCCATAGTAAAGACAGTTTCAATCGGCCTATATGATGAAGAGGCATAATTTGGATCATGAGTTCTTTGAGGAAAGGGTGCACATCGCATAGGAGGTCTATATGGTGGCCTATAGGGCTTAGTTTGGTATACTCCCATCTGGGGCATGGAAAGGGGCCTATTCCAAGGTGCAACTTGTGGTCTTATCCTTCCATTGAAATTCCTTGGTCCTTGGGGATGGTGAAATCGATTCTCATAAGGATGAAACCGATTTCTGAACTCATGCTCAGCTCTAGCGTTTGATCTCATAACAGCTTCTTGAGACTTGTTAGCTTTTTCCAAAAGAAATTGATAAATTTTTCTAGCTTTGAATCCGGGCTTGGTAGCAATATCTTCTTCAGGCAGAGAGGCAATCATGTCCAAAAGTTCATGGCAATCTTGGCGCAGAAAGCTTGCTTGAAATTTCTCTCCAAAATACGCGCCTACAATTTGATAAAATTGGTTCCGAAAATTCTTGAATTGAACTTCAAAATCCATGGTGGTGAGCATCATCGACATCTTCACAAGGGCTAAGAAAAATCAAAATTTCCTTGTCGACGTTGAAGGGTGTCGACTTGCTTGCTTCTTGTCGGCAATTTTCCTCCAAAAATTTTCTTCTTGTCGATGAGAGTACCGTTGGTTTGGAGAAAAATTGCTCTAGTCGATTTCTCTCTTAGATGAAATCGACTTGCTTAAGTCGATAATAGCTTCCAAAAATTCCCTCTTGTCGACTTGGTATAATCGACTTCTCCCTTGCTTCAACCGAAAATTTTCTCTCAAATATTGCTTCTTGTTTTGGTGAATAAAAGAGGAGGTAGAGGTGCCTTTATATAGTGATCAAATCCTATTCTTAAGAGATTTTAATTAGAGTAAAAAGTAAGAATCATACCTGGATTAGGAGTCCATTACCTAATTGGAAAAGGTGGTAATCATCCAAATTGATTAGGAGTCAAAATCCTAATTGGAAGAGGAGTGCATGAGAGAATGGAGGTGCCGCAGCATCAAGGCAGCAACGCTGCCTTGTGCGCGGGCTGAGGCAGCAGCAGCGGCCTGCTGCTTGGCGCGGTTAGCCTGCCAATGTCGCGTGCTGGCATGCGGCATGTCTTGCTGATGCGCGGCATGGCTCGGTACTGTCCGGGTCATGGCCTGGCTTGTCTTGGCCATTCTTTGCGGTATGGCCGGGCATGGCCGGCTGTGGCTTGGACATGCCCGGGCCTTTAGCTCGGACATGTCCGGGCTAGGGCCTGGTGTGGCTGGTGCTTGGCCTCTGGATGGCTGGGTCATGGCCGGTTGTGGCTTGGACATGCCCGGGCCTTGTCTTGATGCCACCGAGCCAGGGCCGGCCATGCATGGTTCAAGCATGGTTCGTGGCTCGGTGCTTGGCTTCTTCCATCTCTTGAAATTTTTTTTTGCTTCTTAATTAAATGGAAAAATTTTAAAATCTGCAAAATAAAAATTGAGTTAGAGATTAAAATTATTGGGTTGCCTCCCAACAAGCGCTTGTTTAAAGTCATTAGTTTGACTTCCTCTTTTCTTCAATTCCCCTATTTTGGAAGATAAATTGGTTCTTCCAAAATAATTTCCTCAATCCATCCTATGGGAAAAGTCTCAAAGAATGGTTTTAATCTTTGTCCATTGACTTTAAATTGCATCTGGGAGGTTGGATTATAGATTTCTACCGATCCATTGAGATATACTCTTCGTACTTCAAAAGGACCATCCCATCTTGATCTTAATTTCCCAGGGAATTGTCTCATTTGTCCCTTGAATAGTAAAACCTTTTGTCCTTCATGGAATGATCTTCTCAATATCTTCTGATCATGAAAAGCTTTCGTTTTCTCCTTGTAAATCCTTGAATTTTCATAGGCTTCATTCCTAATCTCTTCAAGTTCTTGTAAATGCAGCATCCTTTGAATTCCAGCTTTGTCGAAGTTAAGATTGCATTGCTTCACTGCCCACCAAGCTTTGTGTTCTATCTCCACAGGTAAATGACATGGTTTTCCAAACACAATTCTGTATGGGGACATACCAAGGGGTGTCTTATAGGCTGTTCGATATGCCCATAGAGCATCTCCTAGTCGCATACTCCAATCTTTTCTCTGAACATTGACTGTTTTCTCCAGAATCAGCTTCACTTGACGGTTAGAAATCTCGGCTTGACCATTCGTTTGAGGATGATATGAAGTAGATACCCTATGGCTTACTCCATATTTTTCAACTAAGACTTGTACAATTTTGTTGCAGAAGTGAGTCCCACGATCACTTATGAGGGCTCTTGGTATTCCAAATCTATGTAGAATGTTATTCTTTATAAACTTGACCACTGTTCTGGCATCGTCCTTTTCAGTAGCAGCTGCTTCAATCCATTTGGAGACATAGTCCACGGCTAGAAGAATGTAATACTTCTTTTCTGATGGAGGAAAAGGTCCCATGAAGTCAATTCCCCATACATCGAAGATTTCAACAACGAATATAGGACTTTGAATCATTTGACTTCTTCTCGAAATATTTCCCACTTTCTGACAGCGTGGACAATTCTTGCAGTATTCATAAGAATCTTGAAAGATCCTTGGCCAATAAAATCCACAATCCAAGATTTTCCTTGCTGTCTTCTTGTGTCCAAAGTGGCCTCCGCTCTCATCATTGTGGCAGAACTTCAGAACTGATTGATTTTGTTGTCAGGTATGCATCTTCTCATAACTTGATCAGAACCTTGTCTCCATAAGTATGGATCATCCCAAAGATAATACTTGGCATCACTGATGATCTTTAATTTCTTCCCTTTGCTTAGATCTGGAGGTAGACGTCTAGTGACCAAGAAATTAACAATATCTGCATACCATGGAAGTTGAGAAACGGCGAACAAGTTTTCAAAAGGTAGCGCTTCATTGATTGCTACTTCTTCGTTATTGCCTTCAATTCTGCTTAGATGATCGGCTACAACGTTTTCTGCTCCCTTCTTGTCCTTGATTTCGATATCAAATTCTTGAAAGAGCAATAGCCATCGCATAAGCCTAGCCTTTGCATCTTTCTTTGCCATTAGATATCTCAATGCAGCATGATCGGAGTAGATTATCACCTTGGATCCCAGGATGTATGGACGAAACTTTTCCAGGGCAAAGACAACAGCAAGCATTTCTTTCTCCGTGTGGTGTAGTTTTTCTGAGCAGCATCCAAAGTTCTTGAAGCATAGTAGATAACACGAGGTACCTTGTCTACTTTCTGTCCTAGAACAGCTCCAATGGCGACGTCACTTGCATCACACATTACTTCGAGTGGTAGTTTCCAATCTGGTGGCTTAACAATTGGAGTGGTGGTGAGGGCAGTCTTCAATTTGTCGAATGCTTCTTTGCAGTCATCTCCAAACTCGAACTCTACATCTTTCTGAAGTAGTATACACATCGGTGCCGAAATCTTCGAGAAATCCTTGATGAATCTTCTATAGAATCCAGCATGGCCTAAGAATGATCGGATATCCTTGACACATGTTGGGTATGGCAGGTTCTGAACTACATCAACTTTGGCTTTGTCGACTTGCAACCCTTCTTTGGAAACTACATGTCCTAGTACAATGCCTTGTTCTGCCATGAAGTGGCACTTCTCGGCATTTAACACCAATTTGGTTTCAACACACCTTTTCAAGATGAGCTCTAGGTTATGAAGGCATTGATTGAAGTTGTCTCCATAGACAGTGAAATCGTCCATGAACACTTCCATCTTGTCCCCCACATAATCTTGAAAGATGCTCATCATACACCTTTGAAAAGTTGCAGGTGCATTGCATAAACCAAAAGGCATTCTTGTATAGGCATACGTACCGAATGGGCATGTAAAGGTGGTCTTCTCTTGGTCTACAGGTGCTATTGGAATCTGGAAGTATCCGGAATACCCATCCAGAAAACAGTAGTAGGCTTTGCAAGCTAACCTCTCCAGCATCTGGTCGATGAATGGCAAAGGGAAGTGGTCCTTCCTTGTGGCAGAATTCAGCTTTCTGTAGTCGATACATACTCTCCACCCATTTTGCAGTCTTTGAGGAACTAGCTCTCCATTTCTGTTTTCCACGACGGTGAATCCAGATTTCTTGGGTACTACTTGAACAGGGCTGACCCATTTACTATCTGATATAGCATAAATGAGACCGGCTCCAAGTAATTTGAGCACTTCTTCCTTGACGACTTCAGCTAGGTTGGGGTTGAGTCTTCTTTGTGGCTGTCGAACGGGTACTGCGTCATCTTCAAGTCGAATCCTATGCATACATACAGTAGGACTTATTCCCTTGATATCAACAACAGTCCATCCGATGGCTTCTTTGTATTCTTTCAAAACTCTGATGAGTTATTCTTCTTGTAAATTATTCAATTTACTTGAAATAACAACGGGTAAAGTCTCTTTGTCTCCAAGGAAAGCATATTTTAGGCCTTCAGGTAGTTGTTTCAGCTTGACTTCAGGTGGTTGAATGATGGATGGCAGGGGTGTTGGCGTTGGCTCCAAACTGATGCTTTTTCTCCGACAGCAAGTGATGTTTCCAGTTCTCTAATGGTTGCAGCTACATCTTCTGGCGTCAGGATTTCTGCTTCTTTGATTTCTTCTTCGTCCAGGCTTTTTGCAAGAACTAGTTCAAGCTCATCTTCACATTGAAGTGATTGAACTTTTTCAGAACAGGCTTCAATTGCATCAATTGCATAGATGGAATGGATTTCGGCAGGAGTCTTCATGGCTTCACTTATGTCGAATTCAACGGCTTCACCATCAAATTTCATGTTGAGTTTTCCATCTTTCATGTCAAAATTTACGCTGGCTGTTGAAAGGAATGGTCTCCCTAGCAGCAACGGCAGGTGCGGTAGATGAAGATCATCGTCGCTCGTCTTCAGGACATAGAAATCTGCAGGAAAAACAAAATCTCCTATCTGCACTAAAACATTCTCAACTAAACCTTCAGGTTTAATGTTAGTTTTGTCAGCAAATTGCACAGTAAGATCAGTTTTAGTCATATGTTCTACTTTCAATTGGGAGTAGATAGAAAAAGGCATAATATTGATTGAAGATCCAAATTCACACATAGCTCTTTCTATATTTTCTTTTCCAATTTTGCAAGGAATAGAAAAGGATCCTAAATCTTCACTTTTATGATGCAATTTTCTCTGATAAGCAGCAAATATATTTTCATTCATGCAGGCATATTTTTCAGAAAATTTTATTTTAGCAGTGCATAGTTCTTTATGGAAAGAAGCGTACCTGGGCACTCTTGCAACTTCATTAAGCAAAGGAATATTTACCTCTAAACTTCGGAGTCAATTTAGTGGTTGTGCAAACCTTTGAGGAAACGGTGGTGGACCGTAAATAGTCTCCATCTTCTTCATCCCTTCAAATCTTGATTTAGGACGAGAGGCTCTCGGTGATGAAGTAGATTGCTTCTTCTTGGGTTCGGCTGGAGTCTCCTCTTCTGTTTGAATTTCAGGTACAGCAACTGGTGGTGGTCGGCAGAGAAAGCAGGTGTTGGAGGTGACGATATAGAAGGTGGAAGCGGAATATCAGGTAATTCCATGTTTTGTGCTTGCCACGGTTGAATTTCCCCCATAGACTTGATTCCGTATCCTCTTGTATTTTCATTCACATATCTTTGCGGTGCATATGAACGATCTTGAATAGAAGCTTGCTGGATACTTATGTAGTCGGTAAACATCTTTGCTAGACTTCCAAATTGAGCAGTCAATGAAGATATGGCGTTTTTAGTGCTGTCCATAAATTCCTTCATCTCCAAATTTGATTCTGATCCTTTGGACAAGAAATCTTCCTTTATAGAGAACTGATGGATGTTTTCCGTCATGGTGTTGAGCAGCTTCCTTGCTTCTTCAGGGGTTTTAAGTGTTAGGCTTCCTCCACTAGCAGCATCAACATAAGTTCGATCTTCATAGAGAAGTCCATCATAAAAGTTCTGAATCAGCATTGCTTCACTTAGGTTGTGGTAAGGGCAACTTGCACAGATTTCGTTGTATCTCTCCCAGTATTGGTGCCACTTTTCTTCAGGTTGTTGTTGGCAGGTTGTGATTCTTCTCCGTACGTCAGCTCGCTTGTCCTCTGGAAAATATTTGTTCAGGAACACGGTCTCCATCTCCTTCCAAGAAGTTATGGATTTTGATGGCAGAGTCAAGAACCAACTTCTTGCTTTTCCTTCCAATGTTAAAGGAAAGGTTCGAAGTTTCGCTTGTTCTTCAGGCATCCCAGTGATTGCAGCACACTTGATAGAGAAAACTTGCAGGTGTTCGTGAGGATTCTCATGAGGTTCTCCTTGAAAAATCGGCAACATACGGATTAGTCCAGGATTCAGCTTGTACGACAAATCCATGGCTGGATAGTCAATGCATAGGGGCGGCACTTCACAGTTGAAATTCAGCTCCCTTAACGAACGTGGTCGCTCCATTGAATTTTTCCTACAAAATAAAAGAAGATCAAGTGCAAATTAAAATAGAAAAATAAAGAAAAAGAAAAATAAAACGCAATTTCCCCGGCAACGGCGCCAAAATTTATGATCGGTCGTCAGCAAATCATAAAAATAAAATTCCCAACAAATTCCTAACTAAAGCAGATAGGACAAGTAGGGGTCGAACCCACAGAGAAATAGGTTATTAATCTTTTTCTTAAAACAATTAAACAAATTAAAGAAAATTTTTAATGTGAAATTAAACCTAATCAAACTAACAATTAAAATCAATCAAGAGAACAATCAAGAAAATTAAAGAAAACAATTAATAAGAAAACAGTGAATAATTAAGAAAACAATTGATAAAAACCTCCAACATAGAATTAATATCCCTCTTGACAATTATAACATGGATCATTGATATCTAATAATTATGAAATCATAGAATAGCTTGTCGGAATTAAATCCTAAATCACCTTAATTAGGTAAGATTACTCGCAAGAGTTTAAATTACCCCTTTTTCCTCCTAACTAATCAATTAGCCGCAAAGCCTTAAAGATTTGCTAGGAATCAAAGCATTAAGAACTAGTAATTTATACAAACACAAAGAGCAATTTCTCACTCAAAGTTCCTTATCTCCCTTGGAAGGGAGTTCCGTCCTCCCCCAATTGCTACAAACAACCAAGCCGGAACGTCAATCCTCGACTTGATCTAGCTAATGCTAACTTAATTTATCATGAAAGTGCCGGCTCAATCAATCAAAACAAGCAACATAGAATTAAAACAGAGATCAAAAGAATACTCTAACAATTATCATATATAAGCACAAAATCTCACCAATATATATGTCAAGAGATCAATTAAATTCTACATTGGAGTAAAGAAAAGGATTACTCACTCATGAATTGAGTGAGTATACAAAGAATAAGAAGAAAAACTTATCTTATGGATGAGAAGAGAAGGGGGCGGCGACACAGAGGCTTTTGTCCTCCAAAACTTCAACAATTTTACAGAATAATTTCTAGATCTACTTGTGTGTGTATTGTGTGTTGAAAACCTAGACCTAAGGTGCCTATTTATAGTGGAAATAACCCTAAGAATTCCAATCCTAACTTGGAAAGGAGTGTAGGACGGTTTAAGGGTCTAACTTGGACTCCAAGTTAAATTAAAAGTCTTCCTAGAGTAGAATCCAAGTCAAAATAGGATCCTGAATTTTTGCTGAATTCATGCAGTGACTTCAACGGCAGTTTTGGGCTTGAAGTTGGCAGAACTGGGTCTTGGACTTCAAAAGAAAGTTGTAGATCTCGGAGTCAGCTTTCCAACGAATACTCATGGGCTTCAAACGGAGGTTTGAGCAGAAAGTTATGAATTTTCTACCAAAACTGCTCCTGAATCCTAATTCTGTTAGGACTAGAATCGGGAATCTACGAAATTTTGGTGTTTCCTTGGATTTAGGAGTCATTAATTGAGATTTTAATTCCAATTAATATTTTATATGGGTTGGGTATTTTCCCATATAAATTATCCATAAATACCAAAGCCTGAGGGCTCATCCATGGCTTGTCTTTAATTAAAGCTCCAATCTTCAATTCTTCCTCTTGAAATAAATCTTCAATGGTCTTCAAGTTTTCAAATTATCTTCAATAAGTCTTCAAACACGAACTTCGAATCTCCAAATCTATGCTCAAAATTGCTTTGCTAAAATCTGTGTAAAAAGTTATCAAAATAGCTCCAAAAGA
The DNA here is from genome assembly GCA_001974825.2 of Corchorus olitorius. Classification (NCBI taxonomy): domain Eukaryota; kingdom Viridiplantae; phylum Streptophyta; class Magnoliopsida; order Malvales; family Malvaceae; genus Corchorus; species Corchorus olitorius. Next base: position 22,612 of record AWUE01016937.1, read on the forward strand.
GGTGAAAAATAACAATTTCTCAATTTCACATCACTTAAGAACTTAAAACACAATTATCATCAAAATAGCATATAATCAAGCATAAATAGATCTAAAAACATAATAAAATAGGCATAAAAATAGGGTTGTTTTTGGCTCAATCATGGGTAGATGGTAAGCAACTTTCCTTTTTTACTGTTTGCCTCCCTAGTAGACAGCAATATTAAAGGAAACTGCTTCTGTTTGATTTTCTTTGCCACACTCCTAGGTAGGGGCGGCATAGATGATGATTTTAATAATAATTATTATTTATTTAATTATTAATAAATTTCAGCCATTGTAATTAATTATAAGACAAGCAGGGCGGCCTGCGCTTGCGCTGCAGTCATCTTCTTATTAGAGCTATAGTTTTTGTAGTTATTTAAGTCGGTTAGTAAGAAGATATTGCATTTGTTGTAAGTTAATCAGTTAGGAGAAACTCATACATCGAAACAAATAATTCGCAAATATAAAGCAAAACACATGACCTCTCTTTCATTCTAAAAGTCCATCACCTAAATTCTACTCTATCTCTAGGTAATTCATCAAAATAAAGCTAATATTCTAGTCCTCCATCTCCAGATAATTCATCAAAATCAAGCTAATATTAATTGTTGTTTGAAATGTTTGTTGATTATAAAAAAAATAGTACGTTGCGGTCATTTTTTAATCTTGATTGCAATTATTAAATTAATAGACTCAGGTAGGTGAAAGAATTTGGCTTCTGCATAAGGAAGGCCTAATTTTTTTAGTCAAGGAGCATGTATAGTTGTTGTAGAAAAATTGAATTAGTTGAGAGCATTTGCAGGAGCATATGTAATTTACACAATGCATCACAAAATGATTGTACTTAGCATTGGCTAACTGTGCTTTTGGAAATGTGGAAATATACTAAACATAAGCAACTAATAGAAACCTCAATAAAGAGGAAGTCAAATGATAAATAAAAAAAAACTTTCTGTAAAATAAAAGAGGAATATGGAAATGTTAAATATAAGTATCAAATAATATAATCAACAAATAAATCCAGATTTACCTTAAAATGTTGCGGTGAGAAGGGAAAGCTCCCCATTGTAGGTTATGCCATCCTAAGGCACTGCTAAATTATATGGAAGAATCTTATCAACGTCTACCTGAAAATTTTAGGAAACAGAACGGAGTCCATGTGAAACCAATTCAGAGAAATGTCAGGGAAGAAGAATTAACCCACCCAAATAGAAATGAAGACGAAAGGAAAACAGAACTGGAATGTCAATAGCTTACCCATGAATAAACCATTATTGCAGATACATTTATAGCACCAATCATTTGGAATTCCGGCAGAGGAGTTGAACCGGTAAATTCTAATATCCACACACAATTAATATGTAATTAAAACACACTTAATCATAAATATAAAAATAGTAAATTACGAAAAAAGGCAGCAGGAAAAGTAAGGGAGGAAATTCATCGAGGGTCTTTTTAGTCACCCTAAATGTGTGAAAAGACCAAAACAATCCAAAAGGAGGCACCACATTAATCCTCAATTTGGCCTTTAAGTAATTTCCATAGTCACTAAAAATAATATATAGTATATATTTTCCTAATTCTATTAGAACTAGGGTGGTGCAAAAACCAAGTTTCTTTAGGATTTTTGATCTAATCCTGACCACACATCTTAATTATATTTATGTGAAGACCAATTTACCCTCAATTGTAAATTGAGGTATAAACAACTTCCATCACAGAATTCCATTAAAAATCCCAACCGGGTCGAACTCCCAATATTTCAGGTCGGGTCATCAATTCGGGCCAGATCATTTAATTCAAGTCACTTTAACAATAGACATAAGATATTCATTTTGCAAACGTATATTGGGTGGTGGTTTTTGAGAGGAATATACATCATCAAATATTCATCATTTTCCATAATTATAAGAAACAATAAAGAGAGAAAGTGAAATTACAATAAAAAATTTCTAACCCTCTCTTCTCATTTAATAAAGAACAAATGCTAAGGAGTATTTAGGTAATTTCATGCTTGGTTATTTTGTTATTTAAGAAAACAATTAAGGGTATTTTGGGAACTTTGTAAAAAATTTACTCTTGGTGGGTATCCTTCTTCACCAACAACAATAATTTTTTGGGTTAATTATCAAATGATCCTCGAACTTTTCTCTTGTACTCTATTTAGTCCTTTACAATTATAGGTCTAACGATTTAACACGTTGACTTTTATTTTTGTATTGTTTTTCCTATTTGTTTGATTTAAGTGATTCAAGTATCTATTAAAAGGTAATTGTATGATCTACAACTTTCATGAAGAACTCAAAAGCCAATTTTAATGTTTTGATTCTAAAAAATGCTTCCAAAATTTTTTGGTTTCGATTGCCAATCTATTTAATATCGTATAATTTTTTGTCCACATGTCCGATTGAAGTTATTCAAGTGTCGGTTAAAAAGGTTATCGCATGATTTATGACTTTCATGTAAAACCTGAAAGCTGAATTTGATTGACGAGTTTCATAAAGGGCTCAAGAGGAAACTTTTATGTTTCGTCTTCATCAACAAACATTTTCTTATTTGGATTATATTTATCAAATGACTCTCATATTTTTCTTCCAATCCCAACCAACAAACATTTTATTTGAATTATTTATCAAATGACTCTCATATTTTTTTACTTTTATACTATTTAGTCCTTTAGAAATTCTAATTTTCTTAATTTCATCTTGATTCTTGATGATTTTGTTAATCTTGATTATTATTTTGTTAATCATGTAATTTTTATTATGATTTTTTCATCGATCGGGCGGATCCACGTGAGTGCGGAAAGTGATTAATGTATTTTATAAGTGATTAATTATGAGTGTTTGGTTTTTGATTGGTGTTAATGATCAACCTATTTTAATTCTAGATGTTTTGTCATTTGATTAGTGTTAGTGATTAAGTATTGATCATTGGATATCAAATATGCAGATTTATAAAGCTATTATAAGATTGTAAGCTCTGCAGAAAATTATGAGACAATACTTTAAAAGGTAATGGTTACGAGCTACTTCCATTAACTATGATTGAAGTATTTTAGTCAGTTCTATTAAATATTTTACACACTCTCTAAAAAGAATTTAAAACCCGCGGCGAAGCGCGGGTAGAAAACCTAGTGCTGATAATAAGTGTACTTGCCTCCAAACAAAACCATGCATACACCAACAACATACATATTAAAATATTTCTGACAAAGGCTTTCTTTGTTAGAGCAGTCCAGGTCCAAATCAACACCCTGTTGTGCTATATCTATCTCTAGTTAGTCTATTAATTAAGATTAACCAACCAAGAAACAAAAGAGCGCACTTTGTGATATGGAGTGGAAACCAAATTAGCTTATTTCATGTTGTCTTTTCTTGTTTGTACCTGAGCAATAACATACACAGCTGCTTTGTACGTATTTCCTGGAAAACTCTGCCTTGCAAAACGTACTGCTCTACAAGAACTCTTAAGCATCTTTTTGAAATAAGTTCTAAAGTTCAACATATATATATATTGTGGTGGAATTTTATAATGAGTATTGTAAGAAAATTTAGGAAATATTAATCAGTAATGTATACGTTAAAAAAAAAAGAAATGAGCTAGAAACATAAATGTAAGATATAAAGGAGAATAAAGTGCAGAAGGATATTGAGGGAAAAGTGTATTACTGTTTCTGTATTTCAGTCTTGAATAAATAGTACAAGCTTTACTATCAGTTACGATGATCAGGCTAAGGTATAAGATTTAAACTAGGATAAAGATAAATATACAAGTCGTTGGTTTAAATTGTGATTAGGTAGGAGTCAAACACTTATCAGTTTGTTTCTAATTTTGAGTTCCCGCTAATATTACCCCGCAAGATGGAGTAGCCTTCAATTACTCCAATCTTGGATGACAATAACTGTAGTCTCTACTGTGACAAGGCCTTGGTAAGAGCATCTGCAATTTGTGAAGCAGAAGCAATGTGAATCACTTGTAGCTGACCCTTGCTAATTTTCTCTCTGACAAACAAATAATCTAGTGCTAGATGTTTCATTCTTGAGTGAAAGACATGATTCGCACAAGTATACGTAGCACTAAGATTATCACACAAAATTGTTGGAGTAGTTTGCTTAAATCTGCATGGTAGCTCAGACAAAAGGGACTGTATCCATGATACCTCAGCCACGCAGCTACAATTGCTTTATACTCCGCCTCTATTGATGAACGAGCAATTGTAATTTGCTTCTTGGAACTCCAAGAAATTGGAGTATTTCTTAGCTTAATCACGAAAGCCGAAGTTGACTATCTATCATCGGGATCACCTGCCCAATCCGAGTCTATATAGACTGTCAATTTGAACTTGTCTTCCTTTGTGATTTGTAAGCCATGATACAAGGTGCCTTTCAAATATTGTAAGATCCTTTTTAATGCAGTAAAATGAGATCGTGTTGGCCTTTGCATGAAATGGGACAACTTGTTAACTGCATAGGCAATATCAGGTCGTGTGAGACAGAGATATTGCAAAGACCCTATGATTTTCCTATAGGCTTGCTCATCAGCTGCCGCCGTTCCATCATTCAACTTAAGAGGAGTGGTTGTTGAAAGTGGTGTGTTTGCTAATTTTGCACCAGCCATATCAGTCTTTTCAAGAATCTCAGCAATATATTTGTGTTGAGATAAGAATAAGCCTTTGCTGTTTTTCACAACCTCAATTCCAAGAAAGAAATTCAGACTTCCAAGGACTTTCAACGAAAACTGAGATGCCAAGTCTTTCACAAATTGCTGAATAAATGTCGTATTATTACTTGTTAAAATAATATCATCGATATATATGAGCATAAATGTTGTAATTCCTTCTTTGCTGAAGATGAATAGAGAGTGGTCAACTTTGGAGTTGACAAATCCATACTGAAGAAGATAAGAACTAAGTGTAGAATACCAAGCACGAGGAGCCTGCTTCAACCCATAAATTGCCTTCTGCAATTTACAAACAAATCCAGGTCTACTCTTGTCATGAAACAGGGGAGGATGTCTCATATATACCTCTTCATCAAGCTTTCCTTGTAGGAAGGTGTTGTTCACGTCAAATTGGTGCAATGGCCAATTTTGAAAGACTACAAGACAAAGTATAACTCTCACTGTGAGTAGCTTTATAACTGGGCTAAAAGTTTCATTGAAGTCGAGTCCTGGCCGTTGTGTGAAGCCTTTGGCCACGAGGCATGCCTTATACCTTGATATTGACCCATTTGCATTCTTCTTAATCCGGAAAACCCATTTACATCTTACAATCGTCTTGTCATGAGGAGGTGGAACTAATGTCCAAGTATCATTATTTTGAAGTGCCACACCTCACTAGACACCTTTGTTCCTACCATAGCTAATGCACCTTTATTGATAACTAGCTCTACTGCATTCAACTCATAAATCCCACCTCTACTCTGGCCTTGTGCAAGAACCTCCATTGAAGACAGATCCTTCACAAAATAATCAAAAGCAAAGAATTCAACATAGGCATGGTTAGTAAGGCAAAATTTTAAAACAGAACATAAATTCCTATCTGGCGCCTTTGAAACAAGTAAAACATCATCTAATTGAAATATTTTATTTGGGGTTTGAATAGAGGCAGAACTAGTGTGAGATATGGGTAGTCTAGAGGCATCGCCTATGACCAAAGCATATGTTCTTGTGTAGTGTTCCAACTTGTCAAAACTTGTAGCATTTGAAGTTACATGGTGCGAGGCACCAGCATCTAGCAGCCATCCATTCTGAGGCTTTGAAGCACTAGTTGCAACATGTGCAGATGGTTGATTGTATGAATTTTTTGGCCGAATCTGATTGCAAGTTTTGGCGGTATGACCCACCTTATCAAAGACACATTGGCCTTGCATAGTTATTCTTTTTCAGCACAAAGCTACTGTGAGGTCCATTAAACTTATTATAATGAAATTTATTGGATCCTTGCCTAAACTTATCTAGAGTGTAGTGTTTGACAACAACATTTGCATTATACATCATTACACTGGTTGTATCTTGGCGTTGCAAGTGTTGGTCCCAAATGTGGTGCTAAAGGGGGGGGGGGTGAATAGCCCACTTCAAAAATCTTTTCGAGTTAAATGTTTACTGCAACAAATAATATTAGTGCGACCAGATACAGCAAGGAAACTAGTGGGAGCAAAACTAAATAAACAAGATAGAAAAGCAATGCGTACAATGAATGAAAATGTCAGAGATAATGAATGGAAGTGCACAAGATTGACAATGATGGCAGAGGGAGTAAATGAGATAGATTGGCAAGCAATAAAGACAATAAAGGCAATGTAACTAGAAGGGATTAGTAGGAGCTTAGCTCAACACATGATTTATAGAGGTTCGGTCACCCCGACCTACGTCCTCTACCTTGGCTCTTCCCAACCAAGGATTTTCACCAAATCCACTAATCCGATGTAGTTACGGGCCTACACCAAGACTTTACACAAACCAAGCTTTCCCCAAGCTTGCAAGAACACCGAGCTTTAACCTAGCTCGAACAAGTGCTCCCCGCACTTAATCACAACCAAATTTTACAAAGTTTGAAGTGTGTAAACTGATCCTAAGTGATCGAAATACACAGGGTAAGTTCTGTGCAAGATTTACAAGAATAGAGTTAAGAACAAACTTGCTAAAACCAAGCAAATACAAGAGAAAAGAGTGTAGTACGGCTTGGGTAAGAATCTTGAGAGTTAATGCTTTCTTTTTGGATTCTTGAATGCTCAAAACTGCTTCCCAACGGTTATTTCAAGTCTTAAATACAAATCTGTCAAAACTAGCTGTTGGAGAGCCTGTTTGAATTTAATCCCGTTTGTCGTTTTCCGGCGCTGGCAAACACTGACTGGTGTCGCTGTCTAACTTCATTAGTCCCACTAAAATGTTCTTCAGAATTGGTGGCACTAAACTTGCTCAGACTATCTTCCTTCTGGATATGTCACTTCTTCATATGCATCTTCTTGTTCTAGTTTTAGTCCCACTAAATGATGTTCAATTTATATTATGAACTGAATCTCCTTCAATCTCGAGGGCTTTCCATATGGTGTGTTTCTTCTGTGACATTGAGCTATGAAAAGATTGGTTTGCGCTTAACCATTCAATGAGTGTCACTCAATTTGTCACTGCACACTTAGATAGCTTGGTTAGTCTAACAAATATAGAATGTTTTGTTATCATCAAAAACTATGGAATCAACAGCAAGAAGGCCTCATATTCAACCATTTTATCAAGCAATTCTTCAAAACTGATCGAGCTTTCTCTAACTCATATACCAGCAGGAATTTCTCGAAATTCGGCACCAATGCCATTGAGAACGTGAATCACCAGTTCATCCTCATGAATTGGAGAATTAATCAAGGCGAGCTCATCAGTTGTATGCCTAATAATTTGGAAATATTCTTGAACTATTCGTGAGCCTCGAGGGTAAAGCAATTTTTCTCGAAGCTGCATCATTCTTGAACGAGATTTATTGACGTACATAACTTGAATCTTCAACCATACTGCTTAAGAGGAAGAACAAGAAGCAAAAAATGGAACAACTTATTCGAAAGCCAACATGTTAATACCGAGTAGGAGCAGCTGATCCTGCTGCACCCAATGTCCAAATGCCAGATTTTGAACTTTGATTGAAGCATCTTCTTCTGAGGAAACCAATGCAGGTGGACAGACTTTAGTCCCATCTATGTAACCAGTGAGATTGTACCCAGTAGAAAAAGAAAAAAATTGGGCTCTCCAAGACGGGAAATTGTGTGAAGTGAGATTGATTGGAAGTTGCGCCACAACATTAATGGTGATGAGTGGTGGCAGGCCGTTTGATTGAGCAATGGTCTGAGTATTTGTGTTTAGAAGTGTTGGAGTGCTGGAAGAGGAGTTTGATCTAGTCGACATTGTGAAAGAAGAAAGAATTGTGAAAAGAAAAAAAAATCAGATATTTGGATCACTGAGCTTTGATACCATAAAGGAGAATAAAGTGCAGAGGAATATTGAAGGAAAAGTGTATTATTGTTTCTGTATTTCAGTCTTGAATAAATAGTATAAGCTTTGTTGTCAGTTACAATGATCAGGTTAAGGTATAAGATTTAAATTAGGATAATAATAAATATACAAGTCGTTGGTTTGAATTGTGATTAGCTGAGAGTCAAACACTTCTTATTTTGTTTCTAATTTTGATTTCCCGCTAATAAGATAATCAAGGCATAGAGATGGTTATAAATTCAGAGATACACTTGTAAGTTATGATAAAGGCATGTATTCAACAACACCTAAGTTGTCTTTATAAAGGCATTATTAGATAAATCACTTCTACTAATCATCCATGATACCAACCAATAAAATTTTACCAACTCAACTATATTTAATTACTACCACAATCAATAAATTTCACATACCCTCTAAATCATCATCCTTGAAATTAGTGGCTAAATTACTTAATGCTATATTTATGGCTTACTAGATATCAAGGGTTTTTAACAGTTGATAGAATTCTATTGATCAGAACTGGAGTGTAGTCGAATCGAGTCAAACTCAACTCGAGAAATAGTCAAGTATATATGTATATATAAAAATACTAGTTAAAGCACGTGTGCTGCACGTATGTTAGTAATTGATAAATCATATATTCCACACATGCGTACTTTTCATTATCATAAATTTTGATTAATTAATCATCAAAATCTAGTCATTTAGTTTACAGAGATTTGAAATAATTAATCTCATTGAATGAAAAAAAAAAACTTAAATTATTATACAATTATGGTTATCTTCAATAATGAAGGAAGGTTATCAATTTTCTTATTTGAATTTACTAAAAAAACTACAGGGTTATTAAGAACGAAAAGTTAAACATTAATTAATTAAGAAGGTTATCGATCTCTGATGCAAAAAAAAAAAAGAGAAAAAAAAGAATAAGATTATCAATTTCCTCATCAAATGTTCATTAAAAAGCTATTTAAGTTATCAAAGGTTTTTGAATGTTATCAATAAATTCAGTAATTAACCTTATACTGTTAGTAATTTTAGTAGCCTTTTATCAATAATGGCATTTGCCAATGTTCTTCTTTAAGGTTGTTAAAAAAGTTATAAATGTTATATAATTTTTTATAGTATAAGGTAATTTAGTAACCTAACATCTTTAATAAATTTAGTAGCATTTTATCAATTTAATGAGGAGTATAATTTAGCTATAGTCCTATCAACAAATTCAGTAACCTTATGTTTTTATTACTTTTAATAATTTTCTTCAACTATGAATGTTATTAATCTTGTAATCTAAAATTACTAAAAAAATTATAAAAGGTATTAAAATAGCTATAATGCTCTCTACAAACCTAATTGCGCTCTTGGATGATTTTAGTAACTTTTTATATAAAAAAAAGGTTATAAATTTTCTTACTTAAAACTATTTAAGATTATATCAAAATAACTATAAAGTTCGCTATCAAATAAGTTTTGAATGCTACTACTATATTCTAACTTGTACAAAAAAATCCCATTAAAATCACTTAATCCTAATTAATCCATAATGGGGAGGGAATAATAAATACTTTTCAAGTTGTTTCCTTTCTCTTTTCATCTTATTTTCTTTCTCTTCTAAACCCTTTTTTGAAGGAGAAAATGTTTGATAAGGTTTGACTATAAACTCCCACCTTTACACCCTCCAATAATAAGGTGCCACATCATAAAATTAGAGTTTTTCTAATAGAGTGCATCACATGTGATTATTAAATAAAAACTTAATTTTTACTCTCTTCCACCGTTTATTATTAATCCCAAATATTATAAACCCTAAATTTATATTTCTAAACCCTTTAAAAAATCGAATAGCACGCTCCTCATGAAATCAAAACCAAAAGTTGAAACAGTAAGAATTAGGCAAAGTGCGCAAAATAGTTTCTTATTTGGTTCAATAAAATTAGGTTGAGATGTTAGAAGGAGCAGATCGTTCTCAACTTGGATTCCAATAATTTTGGTTCTCCCCCTCGTAATCTTTTCAGGTGTTTTTAAAATTAATTTGGGGAATAACACAAAACACACAAGGTTCAATTCAATTCTGTTGATGAAAGCTAGTTGTAGCTGGAGATACCCAGGCTCAATTTGCGGCTGAGATGGAAAAGAAAATTCATGAATTGACTATGGTAGGATTAATTTTTGGCTAACTCCGTTTTTAACTTCTTAGATGATTCGGCAAAGATCTAGTAGGATTAATTTGCCATGAAAACAGTTGTATGAAAAGGAAAATGTTAGGTTTCAAAAAAAAAAAAAGCAATAGCAGGACATTTGTAAGATGTAAAAACGCAAGAAGAAAAAAGCTTGAATTGCATTTCAATGATATTCACCATTAATTCGTTTATAATTAAAGTGGTTTTGTTGAATAATCCTATGTGGTGCAATCTATTGGAAAAATTTGGAAAAACTCTAATTTTATGATGTGGCACTCTGTTATTGGAGTGTATAAAGGTGGGAGTTTATAGGCAGACATTATCAAACATTTTCTCTTTTTGAAGAACTTCTCATCAATATTCATGATACGTAGAAAAATTTATTGGTTTAACAATTGAAACTTATCTAAAATTTCAAACTATGAAGCTCTTGAAATGGATGAGAATCAACTTTTTATTTTTAATTGAATGCGGCAAGTATCGTTTTTGGAATATAGAAAGCTCGATTTTTCTTTCTTCTTCTATTTTTGGACTTCATATTCTTTTGCAAAATTAATTCGTTTTCACCTCAAATTAAATCTTTCGAAATTTTTTAACATCAATTAAGACAAAGTTGTAAAGAAACTTACAATATTTTTTCTTGATTTTATGTTACATCTATTGCATTTTATTATTACTTTTATGTTTAATTAGATAACTTTAGTTAGAATTAATCTAGTGTTGTTACATAGATAGTATTATTAATCAAATATCAAGTGACATGTTCTTTATTAGATGCATAAAAAAAGACGTTTTCGGATTGAGGCTTATCGAGTGACATGTTTTTTTATTAGATGCCTAAAAAAGACGTTTTAGGACCGAGCCATGATGCTATCAACAAATTTAACAACCTTAATTATATTCTTAATTGATATCTTACATCTTTAGTAAGTAATTAATATCGATTTTCTTACATAAGTAACCCTAAAAAAAACCTTTAGAGGTTATTAAAAAGGTTACAATGCTATCAATAAAAATTAACCTTAAATCCTTAGTAACTTAAGTAATAAGATTATCAATTCTCTTACCTAAAATTACTAAAAAAACTTGTATTGATTATCCAAATTCCAAAAAGGTATTTTACAGTCTACTATTTTTAATAACCTTACATTATTAGTAATATTGGTCGCTGATTAATTTTCTTATTTAAGATTACTTAATTAAAAGGTTATAAAAGTTATGAAAACATTATAGTACTATCTAGATTCAAATAATCTTACATCCTTATTAATTTTGGTAACTTTTTATGATCAATAATGAAGGTTACCAATTTAATTACTTAAGTAATCTACTAAAAAGGCTAAAAAAGTTATTAAAATTGTATTTACCAATCCTTACATTCTTAATATTTTTTTTTTGCCGAAAAACATTATAATACTATCTAGATTCAAGTCATCTTACATCCTTATTGAAGATAGGGTCGGGGTTGGCATCCTGAGGCCGTAGTTACTGTCATCTCTTTTACTTTCTGGTGCTTTTGTAGCAAAAAAAAGTCATCTTACATCCTTATTAATTTTAGTAATTTTTTATGATCAATAATGAAAGTTACCAATTTAATTACTTGAGTAATCTACTAAAAAATGCTATAAAAGTTTTTAAAATTGTATTTACCAATCCTTACATTCTTAATAACATTAGTAAACTTTCATCAATGATGAAGATTTACCACTTTTTTTCCTCAAAAGTTACCGAAAAACCTATAATAATCATAAAAAATGTATTGTACTATCAACTAATTTAATGACATTACATTATAAAGATACGTAAAGTACTGATTTTCTTATCTAAGATTAATTACTTAAAAGGTTATGGAAAACATTATAATACTATCTAGATTGAAAGAACCTTACATACTTATTAATTTTAGTAACCTTTTTATCATCAATAAAGTGTTACAAATTTTATTACTTAAATTTACTAAAAATGCTATAAAAGTTATTAAAATTGTATTTACCAATCCTTATTTTTTTTAATAACATTAGTAAACTTTCATCAACGGTGAATATTTGCCATTTTTTTTCTCAAAAGTTATTGGAAAACCTATAATGATCACAAAAAAGGTAGAGTACTATCCACTAATTCAATAACCTTACATCTTTTGTGATTTTGGTTATCATATTTCTTATTACATTTTTTGTAATTTTGATTATCATATTTCTCCAAAATCTCACAATTCAACCAAACATACCCGGACCTGTAAGTCAAATTTCCATATAAGGTTATAATTTATAACTAAACTTAATGCAACATAAGGAAGTATAAAATTAGGTGTACAAAATTGGTTCCTAGTTACTAAATCATATGTCCTTCCTTTTTTTTGGTGATAGAGAAATAATTTATATACTATATGCGTATCTTTGGCAAGTTGAAGTAAAATTAAAATTGATATCTCGCTATAACTCTACCAAAGTAATGAATGATCAATGTGATCTAAAATAACATAGCAAAAAGGTAATGATCTTATTTAAGGTTACAAAAAAAAACTATAATGATAATTAAAAAGGCATTATACTACTTTCAACTAATTTTTTTAGATAACTTTCAACTAATTTAATAACCTTACATTCTTAGCAATTTTGGTTATCAAATTTCTCATTTATGCTTACTAATTAGAAAGCTAAATTATAGTATTATATCAAGAAATGTAGCAACCTTACATGCTTAATAACTTTATCAATGGTGAATGTTATTAATTTTTTAAGTCTAAGATTACTAATAAAGTTGTAGTAATAAGATACAACACATTATTATTATATATAAAACTATACCAAAAAAAATTAAGTTGGACATTAGTGGTTGATTTATTAAATTAAATTAGATCAATGTCAAACAAAATTTCAAAATTATAAAAGATATTAAAGATCCGATTTATTTATCAATGGTGAATGTTATTAATTTCTTAAGTCTAATATTACTAACAAAGTTGTAGTGAATAAGATACAACACATTACTATTATATATATAGAACTATGCAATAAAAAAAATTAGTTGAACATTAGTGGTTGATTTATTAAATTAAATTAGATCAATGTCAAACAAAATTTCAAAATTATAAATTAAAAATATTAAGATCCGATTTATTTATTATTGAGGAAACAATATTTCTTTTTTTTGGCCAACAAAACAATATTTCTTTTTAGTCAATACGTTTGCACAAATACCTAAGAATTTGAATTAAAAAAAACTACCTAAGAATTTAATTAATGTAAGTATTTCAGTTATTATAGTATTATTACATTTAATTAATGTAAGTATTTTAGTTATTATTTATATTACATAGGAATTAAAAATTAATTGAAATTTTATCTCAAAAAAAATTAATTGAAATAAGGGTGCGGTAAAAGAAATTATAAATTTTAATATAATAATATATTTAATTTAATTGATAAATGAAATTACATATTGAACCTTAAAAGTTTAATTTGATAAATACATGTTTACCCTTTAAATGAATACTAAACTTTTAAAATTAAAAAGGTTATTTTAGATATTTCAGGTCAATGGTTTTGAAGTTTAGACTTATATAGTATATAGATATAGATATAGATAGAAACACACACGCATACGGTTTTGTTTTTGGTAATTGATCAATGAAGCTGTAAGAGATTAAATTAATAGATATTAGAGTAAGAATTTGAATTCAAATCTTATGAATAAAAAAATAGAAATTAATAAAGTTTCTTCCCTGAGGTACGCTAGCTATAAGTATCGGAGATGAAAGAGTTTCAGGTTTTGAAGAAAAAAATTCAAGGGCCAAATTTTATCTTTTTTTAGTCATTTACTAATTTGAGAACTAAATTGAACATTAAACCAAGTTAATTCTAAATCAATCATAAAATACCCTCAAAAAAAAATCTTGGGCTCTATAAATAGATCAGTTTAAATTTTTTTTAGCGTGTAGTAAGTAAAAGAACTACAAAAATAAGTAGCAAAAAATGTGAAATGGTTAGCAAAATGTGCTGTTAATTTGTGCTGTCTAGTATAGATATTTGCAATATCCATATATATATTTGATCATGTGAGCGCCTACACAACTGTGCAATAATATCCGTTGTTTTGACCAAAGACAGCATATGTTATTTGCTATAGCTGTATGGATTAATTAAGCTAAAACAAATATCTTAAGAAAAATATCTTCTATAAGGTGGCACATTGAAATATCTCTAATCCAAATAAATATCTTGGAAATATCTGTAACTTCTTCAATTCCACCTAATATTATTTATTATCGGCTTTTGCACTTTGCAGCGGAAATCTTGCTTGGATTACTTAATTAAAACATGACCAAGATTGCCTTCATGTGCTCTTATTGTTTCTACGTATTCTTTTTTCTGCAAACCCTAGGCTAGTTCTTTCTTTTTTAATTTAACTTCAGATATATACATTATTATGTATAGAATTTCACCTTACATTCACCATTAATTGATTTATATATGCTATTTAATTACAAAGCTCATTGCCAAAAAAGAATCGATCGCTCGACCTTATTAAATATTTACACCGCAAACTAAATTAAAATTAAAATGTATAGATCCAAAAAGCACATGCAAACACCATTGTATATGTTAGAAAAATTTCTGAAAAAAGTGTGTATATATATAGCCCTAAACCCATTCCGTTAATATTTTACCTTAGGTATATCATATATTAATCCATATAAGATGGCCTTATATATATAAGTAATGCTGTAATGAGATAATAATATATAACTTTGTCGATACATTATAATGATCAGTTATATATATATATATATTATAATGGTACTACCGCAATATTGTTGTAAATAAGACTTTTCCCCCTTGTTTAAGACTAAACAAATTAATTAACCAAACAGGCCAACAGCATCATTGATTAGAATTTTCGATCTTTACTGCAACATTTACGTACCTTTATGGTTGAGAAATGAGAGATCTATCTCAACAGCATGATCTCCTATTCGTTATATATATGTGACAGTATATATGAATTATGATCTCTCGGGTGGTGCAATATTCTCTTCAAATATGTTTGATTCAAGTTTCAAGGCCTCGGCCATTTGCTGATTTTTGCATGCCTTTCCAGTTTAACACGTATTCGGTTTGGAGACATGCCTGCTCAATGCCATTGCTATAATACATTATATTATAAATATAAATAGAGACAAGATCAGGCATCATGAACAACTTCCTACTTAAGGCAATGCTTATGTGCTTTGCTGCACAGATACCTTGGACTAATACCATTTCAAGGTTTTTCTCATGTGCCCTTTGATCATACGCATGAATTATTGTAGTTCCTATACCAGCTATTTCTCAATATGTTTTTTCTGCATATATAAAAGACTAATTATTGATTATTATAGAATCTAATTTTTACTAGCAACATTAGATTTAGCTATAGCTAGTTATTAAATTAAAGAACATATATAATTGAATTTTGTTGTAAAAAATGTATAGAAGCTACAGCTAGCACCATAGTTAATTATATTTCTAAACTAATTATAATATAGTATGCATGTATAATATGAAATATAGTATTAATTTTAACATATATAGTTTTAATTGATACATGCATGCATTCATGCATGGCCATGGGAGACATATTTCCAGATATGGAGGAGATTTTGATTTTTGAGATAAGGCATGTGCCATTCCCATTTTCCTTTGGAGTATATGTTCTTTTGGTGGGTTAATTAGTGCTGTGCCACTACTTTTCGGCTGCCCCATGGGCAACCACAAAATGTCCACTGCTCTATATATAGCTTAAATCTAGATGCAGTCCTAACTGATGCTATGAATATGGTTTATCAAAGCATGTAATCATTTATCTTAACACTCAATTATCCGGTGGATTGCCAGTTGAGAATGGTACTCGACCTTTTCACACGCACAGTGCAACGAGTATCACAAACCAAGTTAATTAGTTCTGTTAGATTAGCTCCTCTTAATAATCATTAGGGAGCATGGAGAGGGTTCGAATTTGCCAGAAAACAATTAATCTAAATGACTAAATGAGAATGGAGTAAGAAGACATGATAGCATATTATTCCTCCTAGAATGTCAATCTCCATAGAGAAAGATTTGATCTTTTTTTTTTTTTTTTGACAACAGAAAGATTTGATCCTATTAGAGGCAAATATGTTAGTATTTCAGTACTTCTCACTACTATAGTCTTTAATAATATCAGTTGATATGGATCATTATCTCTTACACTATTAACCTCAGTTTAAATTTTTTGCTTGGGTCATTTATATAATTACTTCATTAATTAATACATGAACAATGGTATATGTACGCCCTATAGTTCACCTCTAAATATATACCACCTCTTTCATTATATTCATCTTGAGGATGAATTGGTTATTTTACTTTACTATGAGATGGGTGGACATATTAGCTAGGTGGGGATTTGAGAGGAATATATATACAAACACCATGTTGCGTAAGACTTTTACATATAACCGATATTGTTTCTTTTGAGGTGCACCGTGCAAGGGCATAATATAATAGCTCTAAAAACCTCACCTTGAATTTTAAAAATACTTTTAATTTAACTAATTAAGAGCTATATATATCTAATAAAGTACAATCATATATACTATATTACTTGGCAACATATTTATAGGCCGACAAGAATCAAGCATTGCATAAATTTAATTGCTACAATTTGAAACTCTTCTAGATCGTACACGTCCTATGAAGAAACCTTTTAATAAACATTTCCCAAGTTATTTATACATGTTTTTATATTAAGAAAATCAATCATTTTTATGTAGTATATGCAATATTTTCATTTTTAAAAATATATTGTAAAAGTTCAAATTCACTTATCTATACTATATATGAAATACAAGTTTTGTAAAACTTTTGAATCCATCATTATATTCTTAATTTTCAAACATATTTCTTAAATGCCATTGCTTAATTATTATAGTTATTATTCTAGTAAAAACTCTATTTTTATTCAATTAAATCTAATATCTTTATAATTAATTTATTTTTACCATTTTACTATTTTTCAATAAAAATTTGGATATATTAAAATTTTTTAATATACAGTTTTACTTTACTAAAAACTCTATTTTCATTTAATTAAATTCAATGTGTATAATTATTTTATTTTTACTATTTTAATTTAAAAAGTTGATGTGATTCTTTCTATTTGATAATTTAATGTATTAATTATGAATAAATTTTATTATTTCCCTGACGTGCAATTATTTTATTTGACTTATTATTAATTTTTCAATTGATAAATGCAACTCTTACTGTGGGTTTAAATTTGTTAATATTTTTCTTTGTATGAGATAATTTCTTTTGTTACTTTGATAGTAAAACCCAATCTATATACAGATGGGCTGGTCAGGTTGGATTTGGGTTAGGTCAGTTTCGGGTTAAGGAATTTTTGGGTTATAAGGGTTCAGTTAATTTTCGGTTTCAGATTGGGTTTGGATCGTTCAAATGTCGGGTCATTTAGGTTTGGGTCAATTTTGGTTCGGGTCCTTTTCGGTTTCGGGTCATATGGTTCTGATAGTTTCGGGTTTGAGCCTCTGATTTTCAGGCTTAGGTCTTTTCGGGTTCGGGTCATTTAAATATAATTAATCCCGATTCGAGTAATTTCGAATAATCTCTCGGGTTGATCGGGTTCGGATCATTAAGGATTTGGGATTATGTCATTTCGGTTTCGGATTGAGTGGATTTTTTGATCGAATCGAGTTGGATCAGGTTTGGTTTCAAGTGGTCGAGTCAAATACCCGCACTCAGGTGAAATTTTGTCAGCTCTAATAATAAGCTTCTTTAGAATAAAATTTGTAATATATTTACAGTGTGTTTGGATTGAGGGACCAGTAAGGGACGGGATAGGACGGGACGGGATAGGACGGGACGGGATAGGACGGGACGGGATGGGAGGTCCTTTTAGTTAGTGACCCATGTTTGGATTGGAAATTAGATTTGGTCCATGGGTTTTGGAGGATCAATTTTGGTCCTTTTTTATCCTTATAAGTCAACCTTTTTTGGTACTCCAATTTGGAGTACCAACAAGAACCAACAAAGTTTTTATTTATTAAATGTTAGGTGATCCCTCATGTTCCTTACTTTTTATATTTTAAACAATCCAAACAAGGATTGGTCCTTCCCTTCCTTTCCTTTAAAAAACCCTCATTTCCCATCCTATCCTGTCCTATACTGATCCCTCAAAAAGTTTATCCAAACACACTGTTAAGATTTTAATCTTCATTTAATTTAAAATATATTGGATCACGTGCAACGCACGTGAAAGTGAGGACTAATCTTTAATTAAAAAGTTGAGTTCAATATATATTGATTTTATATATTTTTGCTATAAAGTTTTTTTTTTTTTTCAAAGCTATAAAGTTTCTATTGAGTTACAACAAATGTCGCCACGAATTTGGGTAAGAAACACGATGGAGCATGCCAACTTATGTCATGTAATGAAATGTATTTCTTTAAGAAAACGGCCTGCACGCATGCACTAAATTATAACATCCATGTCAAAAGATTATAACTTTTTTTCTCTATATAAAATTCATATTTAATTTACAAAGTACAAAGTAAATTCGACCCCTTTATATCTTTTCTATGTGTGAGGTCAAATTTTGCTAACACATTAATTAATAGCAACTCGAAAATATAAAAACTATAAAAGAAATTAAAAAAGAAAGCAAATGGTACAATACAAAGTCACTAATAAACAAGCAATTCCAACTAAGAAAATACCCTAAAAAAGAAAAGAAAAAAAAGAAAAAAAAAAAAGAAATCACAGCAATGGATATGATGGTAACTTTTTATATGTTCCAATTTATTATTTATTTTTGTTGATGAATCAATAATCCTTTTTTTTCTTTTTATATTCTGAGAAGAAAAATGCTGAGTTCAGGGCCTCCATTGTTATCAGGATTCATCATGTAAAACGCTTCCGAGTCACGGCTCCCCACGACTCGTTCAAACCTAGCCCTCATATACAACAACTCACCTAACTCGTTATTAACTTTCCGTGAGTCCTCCACTACTGGAATAACCCCGGCGCCGACCGACACGCTTTGAACCGTACTCAGCACGTGCCAATCCGACTCAGTGCACGTGCGCGCCACAGCATACCCGCTCTTCCTCCCGTTGCAATACATAGTCCACGCAGGCTCATGGAACAGCCTCCCGGTCCGACCCGGCGACGCTCCCGCGGACCGGACCGGCACCTTCTCGCACTCGAGCGCAATCCGGACCAAACCGGACGACATTTCCTTGACTAAACTAGCCGTTGACATGGCTAACTCGAGAAGCAGAACCGGTTCGGACCGGGGATCATCCTGGACGGCGAAGCTGACATGACCACGGCGGTAACCAAAGAGAGTTCCGGTAACTTTACGGCCAAGGGAAGGGGTAATAGAGAGATGGGTCATGGGAAGAGTGAGCCACTTACAAGTGGCGGGAAGTATGTTAGGAAAAGCAATGATTTTGAGAAGGGAACGAAGAAGAGAAGAGAATTTGGAATTAACATGGTGGAAACGTTGAATGGAATTACGAGGGGAAGCGGCGGAGGAAGAAGAAGAAGAGGTTGTTCGAGTAATAAGGAGTTTATCAGAGAATTCTTCGTGTTCAGGGATTGGAAGGGAAGTTGATCGAGGAAAACTGGTTGATGGGTTGATCTTATTTCTGGTAGTTTTGTAGTTGAAATTGTTGTAGCTGCTGCTCCTTTGAAAGGTTGCGAGGTCTTGATGGTGTTTCATGGTACAAGAAAATTTAACACAGAGAAATGAGATGATTCAGATTCAGTGATTTGGGGAAGTTTTTGATGGAAGAGATTGAAGAATTAGAAAGTGAGGTTGCTTTTGTTTTGTTGGTTGAGAAATTTGAGGGATTGGCCGACACAAGTGATGATGAGTGTCAATGTAAAGGGAGACTATGGAGGCTTATGGCGATGATGATTGTGATTTTAATTTTTTCCTTCCACACACGACACAGCCCTTTGCCTATTTATAATACTTGTACACAGTGTTTTCCACTGCTTCTCTACTTTTGCATGTTCCCATATAGATTGTCAGAGTATCATCATCATCGCTGTTGATTCTATTTGTTTGCACTCATCTTGACCGTTGATTTTCATATGGCTTATGGCTACTGCCCGGGGCTAAACCGGGAATTTCATTTTAAGATGGACTAATTTGTAACTATGTGTTCCATTTGGAGCTCCGTTACCCCCTCCGTCAATAAAGTAGCTAACGGTGTTGATGTGAACAAGTTACCTAAGCATCGAGTGACACGTGTACTTGTCACGTGTAATTTTGTCAACAAAATTTTAAATGTTCAGAGACCAAAATGTTAAAAATTTAAAAGTTTAAGCGGCGTCAAGATCTGTTGCTCGTCTCATAGCCAACTCTTCCTCTTTTTCCCATACTTGCAGCTCTATCATTGATGATTACAGATGGCTCGTGGTGAAACCGGGAGTTCTAGCAACCAAGCACGTGATGCGTGAAGGAAATGGATATGCTGATAAGCTGGCTAAGGAGGCTAAGGTCAAGATGATCAATTTTTGTTGGCCTTCTTTTACCTCGGATGTTTGTTTTTCGGATTTTAGGGGTGTTTCCTATAACTGTTAATTTCGGGCCTGATGCTTGTTAACTCTGTCAAGTTTTGATGAATTTTACCTTTTGCATCAAAAAGAATGTAAGGGGCAAAACAATTAAATTTTGAAATCCCACATGTCACTCAGCACTAAGATGACATGTCCATATCAACACTATCAAAGGTCTAGTCATTTTTTAACAGAGGGAACAATAGAGTGTCAAAATAAATGTTTAAGGTAATAAAATGTTCGCAATAATAGCAAAACATCCAAAAACCCGTATTTTAAAGGGGAACGTAAACTTTTGTCCTCACATTAATCCTTCCTCTCGATGGTTTTGGAAGGCTTATTGTTACTCGATCTTGAGAGAGAGGTATGTTAGAATATTACAAAGGAGAATGCAGACCGTGAATCAAGTTTTTACTATTATTTCAGATATTCTCAGATTTAGACTTAATGATCTTATTAATGTGGCTAGGACTCTGTGAAAACATTTCTTTGTAACAATTGAGATTTGCAGCTTAACTCATTGCAACTTAAATTGCTTTGCAGCTTAACTCACTGTATTTGGTTGATAGATAGCAGTTCTTGTTCCTACTACTTCGGATGAATACATACATATTTATCCAAAATAAAAACACTTATTATCTCAACTTAAAGTAAATGGCCATATTTGCGCTTAAACTTTGAACATTTGATCTTAATCTAGGATCTTCGGCCAAAAAAAACTCAATTTAGGATCAATTATATATATTCTTTTGTTCAAGAAAAGTGGAATGTCCTCCAATTGCAATTTATTTCCTTAAAAATTAGGAATACCATCTTTGTTTATTGTTTTTAGTTTGTGGTTTTGAGTTTTCATGTTGACCCGACGTTGTCTTAAAATAGAAGTTAGAGAAGTAGTTGAAATGAAAGTTGATGCAGACGTAAACAGTGGGAAACAGGAATGGTTTTGTCCCACTCTCATTTCAAGTGGTCTAAATGCACACACCACACTCCCTAATTAGACAGTGCTAAAACAAGAGCAAAAGGCATTGCCTTTACCATCGTTTCAAGGGGTACGTACGGTTGCCATATGTTAACATAACTTCACCTCAAATTACATCAACGGCTTAATTGTTTTGAATCTAAGGATTATGAATAATGTGTGCAGTGTCAATGTTGGAAGATTTTCGAGTTGAGTTGCCATCCTATTAGTGATTATATTAACTTCATTATGATCATGGATAACATAATACTAACGATATTCTCTAAACAACGCATAAATTTTGAGAATTGAAATTACAAATTCAGCATTCTATCATCAGTATAGGTACAATATTTTAGTATATATATTTTAGTATATATATCACACAACTATGGATAAATTGACAAATTGTTGTTAATGCCTAATAGTCTATACAAATAGAATTCTATTATTATTATTAAGTAATTTTAGATATGTAACTTATCAATTTTTTTTGTTGTGACAATAATTTGAAGTATTTTATACTAAGAATATAAGAATATTTTACACAATAATAAGAAGAAGAATATGCCCAAAAATGAAGGCGCGTGATGTGTAAAAATAGACTAGAAAAGAAAGGTGAGAGGGTGACGATGATGATGATGAAGGGTCAATGCAAAATTGTGTTAGCTTTGCTATACCCAGAAGCCATTTTGTCCCCATCCATTTGGAAACTCAAACACCCCTTAATAACCATTAATTTTTTTAGTTATTTAAATCAATTAATCTCTAAAAAATTTTAAAATACAATCCGATACTAATGGACTCACTCACTACTCAATCAACATCGATATAATTAAAAATTAAAAAAATTGTGTTCTTGGACGGTTCCAAACCAAGCATGGTCTTAAAGCCATGACCAATCAGATTGGTGGCCTAACAATTTGGACGGCTAGGATTAGCCATGAATTGTGCCACAGGGCAATAAGATTACCATTCAGGAAAGACTTCGAGATTTCTTAATCTTATATGTCATCTTCAATTAGCAAATTTGCATCATCATTCACCCTTTGTTTAATTATGATTACGATCATAAATTATTCTAGATTAAGATATATATGCAATTCTTTTAAATATATATATATATATATGGTATAATCATGAATCAAATAACAATAACCTCTTCAACAAAATAAATTATAATAAATTAAATTCGTCAAGAAAAATAATAACTTAATCAATCAAGCAAAGCAAATTAAATACGCAACTAGTAAATTACATCCTCCTTGGATCTTGAGATTTCATGTTCAAATTTCACCATATGTGGATTTGTCCAACTTTGATGTCGATTTGATTGTTTGTGATTATGATGTTATTATTATGGTTTGTTCAGTTTGTTTAATCATTTCTCATTCTGATTTTTGAGCATTAGCTAAACATAAAATTTGATTAAAGCTTATGATGTCACCCAAAAATTATTGAACTTGAGATTTAGATAATTCGATTTTTTGCATTTATACTTGATATTTTCAAGATTAATTTGAACATACCAGAACTATAAATAATAAATCTAAGACTTTTGAAGCATGATATATTAAATAAGAAAAGTATGATCTAATTAAGTATAAAAAGGTTTTCCTCACTACTTTGATGTATTACAATTTTAAAAATTCAATATGATTTTGATATAAGAGAAAAAAAATTAAAAAAGGCATTGTACGACCTAAAACATAATAATCGAAACAAGAAAATACAAAGAATTAAAAAAAATGCAATCAAGTAGGGTACTTGAAATTATTTAAGCCACCAAATAGAAACTTTTGAGGTTTATTAAATTAAGTTGGTATTATGATGATGACAAGGGCCTATGCTTTTGATGCATGCATGCTTTTTATTTATTTGGAACCTTATGGTCACAAATGCATTTTGTGTCCACAAATGACGTGGGAGATATTTATCTAACATTTTTTTAATCCTCCAATTTATTTATTTAAGAAGATGATTGCAGAGGTTGGACCGGACAATATTCTAAAACACAAAAAAGAAGTTGACTTGGATTCTGTTTTCATAAATCGACATTAAACCATAGTTATTAAACTCGGTCTGGAGAACGATCCGCTCGAGGCTTTGGGTCACGGGTCAATCGGTTTAATCATTGGGTCAATCGGGTCAATACGGGTTAATAAATATTATTTTTTAAATATTTTTATAACTTTTATATTTATTATTTCTATAACTAAAATTATTAAATCTAATTTATAATATTCTTACATAATGATATAAATGGAAATAATTATATTTTAGCATATAAAACTATAAAAAATGAATTTATTTCCATTAATTATCAATTATCCAACCATGAGGCATGTTAATTTAAATAAATAAAGTAGGATAGATGTAAAAAATTTCATTAAGAATATAATACTTATTAAATTTTGTTATTTTTTAATTTCTTTTTAAGGTTTATTATATAATTTATAATATTTTCCTTAATATATATATATTTAAAAAATGAAAAAAATGGATTTAAATGTAAATTTTAATGAAATAAATTAACCCACCAGGTCACTTGAAACCCGACCGGGTCACCGGATTAATCCGGGTTTCAACGGGTTGTTTCCTTGAATGGTCCAAATATTAACCCGAACCGATTCCACCTCCGAATCACCGGATCGAACGGTCCAACCACCGGATCGATCCAGGTTTAATAACTATGCATTAAACTCTTAATGGAGTACGGCTCTCACTTCCCTCTCCATACAAATCTCTCTCTAAGTAATTTTAAATACATTTACTTCAACATCAACATTCATGTGATATATGTTAGTAGAATGTTGACCTCTCTTAAGAATATCGATTGGACATCTTAATGTGGTGTGGAGTCAAATTAAAAATGAAACTTTATATAGCTAAATCACAAAGTAAAAATTAGTTGATGCAGAAAAATGTTCAAGGGCAAAACTTTTATGTAACTGCTTAATTTGGGATATAACAAGTAAGTCCAATAAGAATAAAACGTTATATATGATGTCAAATTCGGACGAGGTATGTGTTTCATTTCACACGATTGAAAGGTGTGGACCCAATATACACATGAAAACCCTCATAGGTTGTGCCGATCAAATGCGAAAAGGTTGCGCCCTTCTCTGAGCATCACATAAGCCAATACCCTAATATTTGGGTTGAGTTTGATAGTGATGCTAAGAAAAGGGCACAACCTTTTTTGTGTTTTACAAATAAAATCAGGGTATGACCTTTTGAATTGTTTAACACGTCAACAAGATTCCATGTCGTGACTAAATTGATTTTGAAACATTTTACCCTCAATTGACAAGTTAAGAGGTGATATCCCAAATTACGAAAAGCTTGCCCTTAATTGAGCTTTTAGCAAAAAAAAAAAAAAAGAAATTGCTGACAAAGAAATCTAAACAAAATTGAGTTTAAATATATAATTTACATTTAGTCTCAGCACAGATAGAGAGACTTAACAGAATGACCAATGAAAATGAAATTTGAAAGCTACCTATAACTGCTGATGGGTGATATATCAAAAAAGACCCCAAAGTAATAAGACTATTTTGAACCACACAAAGTGAACCTCTTTTCCATTCTTCCCCTGTTTCTTTGCTCTTCTAAATTGATCCAAACAGGATAGGCAAGGCATAGACATAGACATCCAATTGCAATGACAAAGAGACATGGATAAGTAAAATGGCCTTCTTCAACTGCCAAATCATTGAAACACAGAAAAAAGCTTCCCCTGCCCCCAACTTAAAACAACACAAACAAGTTGGTTGTTATTGGCCAATTTCTTTTGTCATCAGCCAGTTGAAAATTTGAACCATTGGACTATTTACCAAAAATCTTCTTCTTTTCCATTTTTGTTTTTGCACATACTGGTTGTATGGAGCACTAAACATTTTGCAATTTGTGCTACCTTCCTATATAGGGCCTGGCTGTACCTACGTTACTATGCAATTTGCAAGTTAAATGTGCTAAGTGATCTAAAGCATTGGCAACCATGATATGAGAGCACCAATATAATATCTTAGTTGCCTATAGAGATAATTAACTGTTTGTAGAAAACTAGAACTAGAAGGTTTCTTTTGCATTGCTAAGGGACAAATGTCAAATTGTCAATGAAAACATCACTCTGATGCAACTTGACTCCCTGAATCATTGCTGATAGGTTCAATCTTTGCAATTTTCCTCTTGCGGCCAACGTCTGATGCCAACCTGATAAACAATCGTAATATTAGAACATGAAGAGTCTAGCTAAAAGCTCTGAAACAAAGTATTAGAAAACCATGATATTCAAAAGAAATATTCTAGTTGAATGGTAAAGAAGTCCTCTGTATTTCAAGAAAAAGGCGCTACCGGGTCCATTAATCTTCTAATTTTAGTAAAAGTCCAGCTAAGCATGAATATACCAATTTGCTACTTTTTGCTTGCATTGTTTAAAGCTCTTCCTGGTTTCTTGGAATTTTAAGTGAACCCTTAGAAGAATATAGCTGACTTCTCAACTTATTTAAACTTTGGAACCAAGGGTCCATTGGTTAAGTTGCCAAGTTAAAGACAGAACAGAAAAGATACACATGACTAGAATGCCTACACCAAAATAAGAAATTTCTGCAGTCTATGCATTTGAGTGTCTGTGAGGCTATGAAATTGACAAAAGCATAAAATGATAGAAGTATGAGATGAGACTAGGCAAATACGGAATGGAGATAATTGTTTAAAGGAAAATGTGAATAAAAAATCTGTAACATACCCTAAGTGCAAGGAAGTGTCTGAATGATCATCGTCATCATCATGGTCATCATCCTCCTCTGATGCATAATCATATTCGGCCTTTGAACTGTTGGGGGAATATCTTCTTTGCAGTGGATTAAATTCAAGTTGATTTGAGCTTGTCTTTTTTCGCAGTTCATCAATCTTTAGTACATTCAGTTGAGCAAATGAAAAATCAGGGGAAATAGAATATTACAAACATAAAAACCTTAATAAAATAAATGTGCTTTTGTACTAAAGTTAACACTTGAATCTATGGCCTACCTGTTTACGTAGAGCCTCATTCTCCAGAATAGCCTTTTGCTCCTGAAAATAATGTTAAACCATAAAGTATTAATCACAATCATTTAATTACTAAAGAAAGGATCCTTCCATAAGAGCATAATGTTAAAGAATTAATATGCTTTGCTTTTTCTCCAGTGATTAACATGGGGCCTCTGCAATGTGCTAAATTGGAAGAAATTAGGGAAAAGATAAAAAGCTTATGTCTTGAAATTGAGTACTCAAACCCTTTTAAAACCCAAAAGTAATGAACAATGAGCACCATGAAGATAAAGTTTATAAAGAAAGAAAAAATAAAATACAAAAGATAAATCAAAACAATTTATACAACTTTTGTTTTGATAGATGGAGGCTTATAACATATTAAATCATCTTTTTGTTGCCTGGTCACTCCATCTGCTTTTTCTTGCTAAACAATTAAGTTTTCTAGAACTCAAGTCCCAGGTGCTCAATTAATTAAGCAATGGATTGGCATATTAACTTCTATAACTATAGCCTTTATGTCAAAGTCAAACTGCTAAAAGAATGTATACTTTACCTGTAGTCTGGAAAAATTGACCTGATCAATTAAAACTTGCTCCTGCAAGTAAAAGACTTCAGTTTAGGAGCTCTGATCACAGCTTTAAATAAAGCAGAGAAGGGTAACTTGCATAATTAATATTGTTTAGTACCTTTCGTTTCTTCACTTGAGATATCCCATCATTTAGTTGTTGCTCTATATGTTGCAATTCTTTAAAATCCAGACCCTCCAGCTCCTTACCATTAAGCTTCCTGCAAAGCCGAACCGAAATTAATGAAAAATGTATTGATATTCAAGCTCCTGTTTCAACCTATCATATGATTTAAAATCATTGTGCATTAAAACTCAAGGTTTACAAATGATTAATGAACATTAAAGTAATTCATTTCCCTTCAACATGCATAGGAAGGAAGAAAATGCTATGTCCTAGCATCCATCTCATTCTTCCATGTAATGATTTTCCTTAGGCCACTTTAGCTAAAGTAATGAGGCAAGGTACCATCTCTATTTTTTTCCACCCTCTGAGTTATGCATTGGCAAAAACTACAGGATCGAAATGACTTACATGTATTCAGAACGGAGCTTTAAGTACTCCTCTTTCAGGGCATTCACATCAATTGGATGATTGCTCTGCTCATTTAGCCATAACAAAAACCAACACCAAAATAAACTCTAAAATTGTCTTGGGCACATTCATTAGAAAGCAAATGCAAATGACAGCTAACTTGAATACATCTAAATTGAAAATGAAAATGGAAATTTTAATATACCTCTGCATTTTGTTCATCAGAAGGATGTTCCATAGACTGTTCTGCCACGCCTCTGTTGTATCTCAAAAGAGTCTGTTCCATACTACAATTAATACATTGATACAATCAATAGTCAATAATAACCAAAACAAAACCCATTTTCATTACAAGACTTTAAGAAGCTCTTTTGTCCAACAAAAATTGGGCTTCAGCCCATCTAGGTTTTAATTAGGTCAAACTTTCAACCATATTCTTAATTTCTTGGAGCAAAAGAACAGGCGAAAAAAGTGTACCATTTTATCCTACTACCTACAGATTCTTCTTTTTCTTTTTTCTTCTTCTTTCCCCTTTTTAGTTGTTTTCCAGTTGAAGGGTTTATCCATTTTATTTTCCTGGGCAAAAACTCCCCACAAAACCCACCTTTTTCTCTCTTCCTCTTTCCAAGAAAAAAGTTTGAAAATCAATCAAAACTCAAACTCAACTCACATATGACTTAAACAACTAGGTTTCTTTCATGAGATTACACAAATAAAATTTCATGAAATACCTAAAGCATTAAACCCTATTTTTCAACAATTCATATACTTTAAGGAAAACCAAAAAAAAAACCAAAAAGAAAGTAAAGGAATTTTTGAAACAGAAAAGAACGTAAAATACCTGGTGCTAGACCAATGATAAGCCTTGCCAGTGCTAGAAAAAATAAGAACTCCAACTTCTGCATCACATAAAATAGACAACTCTTGAGCCTTCTTCAACAACCCATTACGCCTCTTTGAGAACGTTACTTGCCTGCTATTCAAGTTCTCTATTTTTTTTATTTCAATCTTCCCTCTACCCATTGTTTTTTTTTTCTTTTCTTCTATTTTTTTTTTCTCAGGAAAATCTTAAACCAGAAGAAAACCCAGAATTCCTCTCTTACCAAAAACCAGTGATACACAAAAGAGAAAATAAAAAAAAAATCTAGTCTTGGAGATTATTAGGAGAAAAGAAAGTAATGTAGTTTATATAAAATTAGTCTACGTTTCAAAAGAAATAAATGAGGGAGAAAATGAAAAGAAGGAAAGTGTGACCAAAATTAGGGTATATTGTGGAAAGTTGACAGATGGGATACTATATGTAGCAATTCTCCAAATATGGAAGTCTAATTATTATAGGAGTAGAGGTTAATTGGTTTTTTGCTTCTTTCAGGACTTTTAACTCGGCCCTGTTTGGCCTTTCCCCACATTATCGATTTTACCCTAAATGGATTAATTAAATTTTTTTTGATGAATTAATATTAATTTTAACATGATAATAAGTTCATTGTTAATAATAAAATGTCATATAATAATTTTATAGTACAATATTATGTACTCATATATTACGTAATAACTTTTTTTTCAGAATATAACGTAATTACTTCACCACCAAGATTCTTATTTCTTAGGGTATATTTTAAAAGTAAAAAGTTAATATAATATAATATAATATATCAACACTTTTTCAAATCCAATGTAAAAAAATTCATGCCCATATGATAAAATTTTATGTTTGTGTCTTCTGAACGATTTTTTTTTTTTTTTAGTTTTTATATAGTTTTCTTGATCGCTTGAATCTTGTGTTTGAGTCTGACAAATGAATATTTTTTTTTAAAAAAAAGGAGCTTATGCGGAGTTTGTTGTCCATCACAATGCAACTCTAGATTAACCATGATCTAATCTAACTATTGAATACGGGATCCGAGTTGTATAGAAAATTTAATCTGTACCAAAAAAAATAGAAAATTTAATATAAAACAAAATTAATATACAAATGTCATTGATGCCACCGTCACGATGGATGGAATAATAGGGTTTGTTTATTTTTTCTATATTCTCTATATAGGTAGGTAAAGCATGCAAAATTCACACTTTCATGAGATTTGTCATTTTCTTTTGTTAAATTAAATTTCAAAATTGGACATCTATAGGATTGGAAAAAAAAATGACATCTATAATTAATAAAACGTCGTGTATATGAAATAGAAATTGTTAAAAAAAATTATTTATTAGTTTTTTTTTCCAAACACATCCTTACCAAAATTGTAGTAATAATTGTCAAATGGGAGAATCCTATTGTTAAGTAAATCTTGACGGGCAAAGGTCTCTGAATGGTTTTGTGCCTTTTTGTTGGATAAGTATGTATGGAATAAAAATAGATATATGTGGAAATAGCGTATCCCCACTTAATTTGTTTTCAACCTTTCTTAGAATTTTTGGCCTCTTTTTGGTATTCCCCAATTAATTCTTCCTTTGTTTCTATCTAAATTAAAAATGGCAATTATGCCAAATATTAATCGATGCTTTCCTACTATAGCTTTCTTTTCCCCTTCCAAGAAAAGTAGGAAATTAAGAAATAGAATCATACGTTCATAACATACTATTTTTAGCTCTTTTTCAAAGTGACCCTACTAACCCTTGGAAAATCTATATTACCATTATCAATTATTTGAACAATAATATCAAAAAGGATTTTTCTTCTTTTTTTTTTTCAAATCAAAAAGGAATTTTCAGATATAATTATTTTTTATTAACGCATATATATTATATAATATTAATAAGAAATAAAACATTTTGGGTTAGCCAGCTTCTTTCTTTTATTTATTATTAATGTTATGATTACTTCATAGGGAAATGATTACAATAATTTTGAAATTCAAGCCTCACTCTAAAAAGTTACCACTATAACTATCTCCTTTTGTAGCTTAAGGTTCGATTCCTTTCTGTGAATTCCTAATTAAGCCTCTTTATACTACTACTAGTTCAAGAGGTGAAGTTAAGTTTGTTGATATTTTTACACCTACTAGTCTTCACTTTTACGCGTGTTACATGTGATCTATCGTGTTTAAATTAAAAGAAAATTAAAATAATAATTGAAATTAATTATAAATAGAACTGTCAAAGTCTGATCCAAACTCGATAACCCGTCTAACTCGATCGAACACGTTTTGATCAGAGAAAGTAAAGGACCTGAATCTGTCCTATTCAGATCCGACAAACCCATAACCCGAATGACCCAAGAAGTTAACCTGGATGACTCATAAACTAAAATTATGTTTTATTCAATAAAATCCACATTGTTATAATTTTAACCATTCTAAATTATCATTTATTCAATAAAATTTATATGAATAAATACTAAATCAGTTATATATGAATAATTTATGATAAATTTATAATTAGTAATTTATTTTTTTATATAATGAATAAATAATAATGATTAATTAGTAATTTCTTGAACAATTTTTTCTATTAGAAAAGAACATATATTTAGATATTATATAACTAATATTCATTTGAACACATACCCCACTTCATAATTAATTATGTATTTAATATTTAAAATTAATATATATAGGGAAGTCTTTCCTAAGGAGCCAATTGAATTCGATTGAAGATGTTCTTTAACCCCGTATATACAATTTGCTAAACTTCACCGATAGTGGATTGTAAAATAAATCGATTAAATAAATTTAACAATTAAATATTAAATCATTCAAGATTGATCCAATTGATCCGAGTCCTAAAACCGAAAAACCGAATGACCCTAAATCCAGCAGACTCGAATGACCTAAACCCAGATGAGCTAAAACCGGAATGACCCGAAAAAATTACCTGACTCATTCGAATTGGACCCAGATGACCCGAACCCAAAACCTGTCCAACCCACCCGATTGACTCCTTTTTTTTTTTGCGTCAACTCCTCTAACTTTATAAGTCAAAGGAAATAATTGCATGTTACTCTTCTTTTTATTTTTAAAAACTTTAAATTCTTGTTATACACTCCAATACATTAAACTACCAATACACACTCCAAAAATAGAAAAAGGTCAATCACAATAATTAAATTTTAAATAAATTCTAACTTAATTAGTTTTAAAATGATGAACATTTAATGATTAGACAACTTATTTTAACTTTTAAACTTGATAAAGAAAATACTTTTATTAGTTTCTATTATAATTGAAATGAGTCCAAACCTACCAAAAAATCTCCAATTTTTTAAAATTAAAATGATAAAAATAAAATATTTATAAAAATATTGAATTTAATCAAATAAGAATATAGTTTTTAGTAGAATAATTGTAAAAGTTTATTTCTAAAAAAAACTGTAAAATTTAAACAATTTCATTTAAGAAATATTTTTAAAAATTCTAATATATCTAAGTTTTTTTAATTAAATTAGTAATGGTAAAAATAAAATAGGTATAAGGATATTAGATTTAATTAAATAAAAAATAGAGTTTTTAGTTGAGTAAAACTATAAAAGTATATTTAAAAAATTTTAATATATATAAGTTTTTCAATTAAAATAGTAAAATGGTAAAAATTAAATAGTTATAAGAATATTGGATTTAATTAAATAAAATAGAGTTTTATTTTGCACCAAAATAAAAATATAGTTTTTAGTTGAGTAAAACTATAAAAGTTTAAACAATGACATTTAAGAAATATATTCGAAATATAATGTTATAATGGGCGATTAAAAGTTTTACAAGAGGTTGTACTTTTTAATATAACTAGTGATCACTTTCATGTATGTTGCACGTTACCCATTATATTTAAATAAAATAATAATAATTGAAATCAATCATAAGTAAAGCGGTCAAACTTGATCCAAACTCAATAATCCATCCAATTGACCGAACTCGATTTGACCAGAAAAAGTAAACGACCCGAACCCATCTTATCCAAACCCGACAAACCCGTAACCCGAATGACCCAAGAATATTATAAACTAAAATTATGTTTTTATTCAATAAAATCCAAATTTTTATAATTTTAACCATTCTAAATTATCATTTATTCAATAAAATTTATATTATTGTTATAATTTATTAAATTTGCTAAAATATAAGTATTAAATCAGTTATACGAATAATTTATGATAAATTTTTAATTAGTAATTTGTTTTTTACATATTGAATAAATAATAATAATTAATTAGTAATTTCTTGACAATTTTTTCTATTAGGTTTTACTACCGTACTAATAATCTCACCGATAATGGTTGTAATTTTATTTTCATTTTTATGGATACTTATATTATTAATTAATTTATAATTTTAATTGATGTAATGAAAGAACATAAATTTGGATATTATATAACCAATATTTATTTGAACACATACCCCCACTTTATAATTAATTATGTATTTAATATTCAAAATTAATATATAAAGGGACACATGTCAATTCTTTAATCCCGTATATGCAGTTTGCTAAACTTCATCGGTAGTCGATTGTAAAATAAATCAAATAATAAAAATATTACATAAATTTAAGAATTAAACATTAAAAAATTCAAGGCTGAACCAATTGATCCGACTCCTAGATTAGAATAACCCAAAACCCGAGTGACCTGAGGCCAAAACCCAAACCCGCCTGACCCTAGACCTAGCAGACCCGAGACCCGAATGACTTGAACCTAGATGAGCCGAAATCTAAATGACCCAAAAAAATTACCCGACTCATTTGAACTAAACCCTGATGACCCGAACTCGAAACCCGTCCAAATAATTGCATGTTACTCTTTTTTTTTTAAGTTTAAATTCTTGTCATACACTCCAATACATTAAACTACGTACCAATACACATTCTAAAAAAAAAAAATCAATTACAATAATTAAATTTTCAATAAATTTTAACTTAATCAGTTTTAAAAAATATGAATAATTAATGATTGATAGACAACTTATTTTAACTTTTAAACTTGATGATAATATTTTTATTAGTTTATATTATAAAACTGAAATGGGTCTAGAACTGTCAAAATGTCTCCAATTTTTTAAAATTAAAATGGTAAAAATAAAATATTAATAAAAATATTGAATTTAATTAAATAAAAAAAGAGTATTTAGTATAATAACTGTAAAAGTTTATTTCTAACAAAAAAATATAAAATTTGAACAATGTCATTTAAGAAATATATTTTAAAATTTCTAATATATCTAAGATTTTTAATTAAATTAATAATATGGTAAAAATAAAATAGGTATAAGGATATTTGATTTAATTAAATAAAATAGAGTTTTTGGTTGAGCAAAACTATAAAAGTAAAATAGTAAAATGGTAAAAATAAAATAGTTAAAAGGATATTAGATTTAATTAAATAAAAATAGAGGTTTTAGTTGACTAAAACTATAAAAATTTAAACAATGACATTTAAGAAATATATTCGAAAAATAAGGGTATAATGGCGATTCAAAAGTTTTACACTTTCACGTGCGTTGCACGTTGACTCAATCTGTTTTAAATTAAATGAAGATTAAAATCTTAAGCATACTACTAATTTTGTCCTAAAGAAGTCTATTATTAAAGCTAGCAAAATTTCACTCGAATGCGAGTATTCAACTCAACCGCGTGAAACCAAACCTGATTCAACCTGATTCGACCGAAAATTTCGCTCAATCCGAAACCGAAATGACCTGACCCCAAATCCTTAATGACCCAAACCCGATCAACCCGAGAGATTAATCCGAAATTACCCGAATCGGGATTAATTATATTTAAATGATTCGAATTCGAAAAGACCTGAACCTGAAAATCGAAGGCTCAAACCCGAAATTATCGGAACCATATGATCCGAAACCAAAAAAAGAACGAACCAAAATTGACCAAAACCCAAATGACCCGACATTTGAGCGATCCAAACTCATCCCAACCTGAAATTGAAGATTAATCGAATCCTTATAACCCAAAATTTCCTTAACCCGAAATTGACCTAAACCAAATCCAACCCAACCAGGCCATTTGTATATATATTGGGTTTTACTATCAAAGTAACATAAGAAATTATCTCACACAAAGAAAAATATTAACAAAGTAAAACAACAAATTAAAACCCACATTAAAAGTTACATTTATCAAGAAAAAAATTAATTATAAGTCATATAAAATAATTACACGTTAGGAAAATAATAAATTTTAATCATAATACATTATTATAAACTATCAAATAGTAAGATGTCAATCATAATAACTTTTTAAATTAAAATGGTAAAAATAAAATAATTATAAAATATTGAATTTAATTAAATGAGAATAGAGTTTTTAGTAGAAAAAAACTGTATATTAAAAAAATTTAATATATCCAAATTTTTATTGAAAAATAGTAAAATGATAAAAAATAAAGTAATTATAAAGATGTTAGATTTAATTGAATAAAAATAGAGTTTTTAGTAGAATAAAACTATAATAATTAAGCAATGGCATTTAAGAAATATATTTGAAAAATAAGGGTATAATGGTCGATTCAAAATTTTTACAAAACTTGTACTTTAAATGGTAAAAATAAAATAATTATAAAATATTGAATTTAATTAAATGAGAATAGAGCTTTTAGTAGAATAAAACTGTATATTAAAAAAAGTTTAATATATCCAAATTTTTATTGTAAAATAGTAAAATGATAAACATAAAGTAATTATAAAGATATTAGATTTAATTGAATAAAAATAGAGTTTTTAGTAGAATAAAACTATAATATTTAAGCAATGATATTTAAGAAATATATTTGAAAAATAAGGGTATAAATGGTCGATTCAAAAGTTTTACAAAACTCATATTTTTTAAATAGTATAAATATAGATTATATTTATATATAAAATAATAATATAATATAATATACAAGTCAAACTTATTTTTATTTTTAACTTTTATATTACTGTTTTTTTTGGCGAAAAACTTTTATATTACTCTTTAGATAATTAAAATTAAAAACACAACTTATATATAAGTCAAGTGAATACTGATATATATATATATATATATATATATAATGAATCCTCAAATTAACAATTTTTTTTTAGTTTTCGAAAAATAAAAAGCAATTTTATGTTAATATATAACACAAAAAATTGATTCATAAATTAATGGAAATTTATTTTTCAAAAATAATAAAAATGATAACTTTCATCCAATGGCGTAGCCACATATTGGGTAGTCGGCACTAAAATTTTAGATTTTCATATGCAATATAACCGTGAACATTTGTGACGGACTGCGACAAATTGTGATGGAAATACCCACGAATACTACTTCCCACCAACTTATAGCCACGAAAAAGCTGAATTGGTGGGTATAAGTTGGTGGGTATACTGCATTTTTCTTGTAGTATATTTTGTGTATATATATATCTATACTATATATAAAAGTATGAATAAGGGGAAACTTTATGTTTTCCGATTGTATCATTTTTTTATAATATATTTCTAGATTGCCATTATTAAATAATATTTTAATTATTTAATTATTTTAATAATGGAAATTTAAATTATCCTCATTAATTAGGATCCAACATGGCCAATAGGAATACCCCACATCATCTTTAACATCTTAATTTTCGTCCAAAACATTCTCCAAGTCGGTTTAGGAGAATATCAATATTGTCCAAAAATTTCAAGGGCAAAATCGTCCACCAAAACGGCAGAATTAGGTCTTGAAATAAACATAAAAGTTGTAGATCTCAGAATCCTCTTTCCAACGGTATCTCATTTGCATTTTTCTGAGATCTGGATCAAAAGTTATGAATTTTCTTCCAAAACAGCTCTTGTGAAGTCCTCCTTTAAATAGGATTTAACAATGCTGCATCAGGCTGAATCATCACTGTATCATAATCACTGATTGGACTTAGACTCCTTCTTTGGGCTTCCATATTAACGAATTGGGTCTAAGAATATCAGATTTAGACTTCAAGACATCTAACTTGGTAATTTGGACTTCATGGACTCAAATGAAGCTAATGGGCCTATTGGACTGAAATGAGACAAAATCAATCGTTTCTCCAAATCTATCTATACTATATATAAAAGTACGAATAATGGAAAAATTTATGTTTTCCGATTGTACCATTTTTTCAAACATATTTCTAAATTGACATTATTAAAATTTATTATTTAAAAATTAATTATAAAATTTCAATTTAGATCAAATTATAAGTTTGAAAATTGATTTTCATTGATGAATATGCAAATTTCTACTAATAATGGGAAACTTTATGTTTTCCGGTTGTACCCTTTTTTTCAATTATAATTCTAAATTGCCATTATTAAAATTTAGTATAATTTTATTATTGAAAAATTAATTAAAAATCTCAATTTACACCGAATTATAAGTTTGTCAAATTGATTTTCGTTGATGAACATACAAATTTCCTTTACTGTTTTTTTTTTTAATTTAATATTTTAGTTTTAATTTCAATTTTTTAAATGTCAATAAAAAGATTAAACTAACACTAACACGTACAATACTATTGTTAGTGAAGCTCCATCTCTTCGTTATATATTGTTTTGCCGCATTCACTTTGTTTGATTGGAAATTGTTGAGTTAGAAGAGTAGGTGATATTATGATTTTGATTTTCTTGTCTCTGTGTGGTTATCAAAATTTCATAAGATGGTTATTATAATTTCATAAGGAGGTTATCGGAATTCCATAGTGTGGTTAACCAAATTTCATATGGAAGTTATCAAAATTTCATGGGAAGGTTATCAAAATTTGAAAGTGTGGTTACCAAAATTTCATAGGATCAGGTTATTAAAATTTTTAAGGAAGGTTATTGAAATTTCATAGTGTGGTTATCACAATTTTATAGAAAGGTTATCAAAGAGATTATCAAAATATCTTAACGAGGTTATAAGAATTTCATAGTGTGGTTAACAAAATTTCATAAGGAGATTTCTAATATTTCATAGGGAGGTTATCAAAATTTCATAGTGTGGTTATTAAAATTTTTTAGTGTGGTTATCAAAATTTCATATGAAGGTTATAAAAGTCTCAATTTCATAAGGAGTACCAAAATTTGATAGAACGTTATCAAATCTCATAAAGTGATCATCGAAGTTTCATAGAGATCGGATTATCAAAATTTCATAGTATTGTTATCAAAATTTCAAAGCGAGGTTATCAAAATTACATAATGAAAATATCAAAATTTCATAGAGGGGTCAACACAATTTTATAGAGAGGTTATCAAAATTTCATAAAGAGGTTATCAAATTTTCAAAATGTGATTACCAAAATTTCATAGTGGTATTTCTAGGGAAGTTATCAAAATTTCATAGTATGGTTACCAAATTAGGAAGGTTATTGAACTTTTATTATGGAGTAATCAAAATTTCATATGAAGGTTATCAAAATTTCATAGTTTAGTTTTCAAAATTTCATAAGAGGGTTATCAAAATTTCATAGTATGTAGATCAAAATTTCATAGGGAGATTAACAAAATTTCATAATGAGGTTATCAGGGAGGTTATCAAAATTTGTAGTTATCAAGATTTCATAAGGAGGTTATCAAAATTTTATAGGGAGGTTTAAATTAATTTTATAGGAAGGTTTATCCAAATTTCATAGCAATGTTATCACAATTTCATAGTGTGATTATCAAAATTTAAGAGTGTGATTACTAACAATTCATGTGGAGGTTTTTAAATTTTCATAACGTGGTTATCAATATATCGTATGGAGGTTATCAACATCTCATAGTGTTGGTTATGAAAATTTTATTCTGAAGTTATCAAAATTTCATATTGAGGTCTTCAAAATTCCTTAAGGAGGTTAACAAAATTTCATAAGAAGGTTAAAAAAAATTTATAGAAGGGTTCTCGAAATTCGATAGTATCGTTATTAAAGTTTCAGAAGGTTACTAAAATTTTATAAGGAGATCATCAAAAATAGTGTAATTATCATGATTTCATATGAATATTTCATTTAAACATGTTGAACCACGTGCAACGCACGTGAAAGTTAAAACTAGTATATATATATATATATATATATATAATTCATGAGCTACTCTTCATGGGAGAAAATGGTTCCTGCCCATACATCTAACATCCTCGGTGATAGCACCAAACAAATTAATAGAAATCCATTATGTGGTAATGATTCTCTACTCCCGTTAATAAAGAGAAATGATTCAACGAACTACAACTATGTCATTTATAATTTTGTAGAATTCATTATAAATGTTAAATTTTTAGGGAATGAATGTTACATTTTTAAGTGGTGGATTTTGTATAAATTTTTATTATTATGATTGAACTACGACAATAAATTTTTTTTTTTAGCAAAAATAATAATTCTATTATTGAATGAAATCAGGATTGCAAATGTTGGGTGGTAAAGACCCGCACCACACATGGTCAACTCCTAACTTTGCTAATTTATATGTGCCAAGACATTGGTTTCCCTATTGACATAAGTAAAATTACACCTATCAAATAGTTCCACTAGTTCCCGAATTTCATAAATATGAATGCCTCTCTCCCACCAAAAAGGACCAGTCCCCTTAATTTCGTTGATGGCCATAGGAGAGTCACTCTCAAAGACACAATCCAGAAGTCCCTGTTCCAAAGCTACCTCAAAAGCGAACATAATTGTCTAAACTTCTGCATATAAGGAATCCGATACAAAAAGTAAACGTCGAGACGCTGTAGCTATGATTCCTCCGCTGCTATCCCGTATAACTACCCCTAGGCCTGCCTCCTTTCTAGCAGCACAAAAGGAGGCATCAGAGTTAACCTTCATCATGCCTAGAGGTGGTGGTTTCCACCGCAATTGCCTATGATTCGGAGGTGGCGCAACCGGTGTTATTGCCAACAACTGATTAAGCAACCTACAACCACTTACTACCAAAGCAGTCAGAGTACTACAAGTTGCATTATGCAGACAATTGTTCCGATTATTCCGCAGAAGCCAGAGAATACAAGCTATAAAATCAAACAATCCAACACTTACTGCTTTGGTCAGAAAACAGTACCAAAAATCTAACTCTCCATTCCAACTATTTGCCAAGGAGAAATCCGAGGGCAAGCTAAATCCCAATCCTGTTTGCTAAATTGGCAGTAAAAAAAAACATGAAATTCGGCTTGCTGCCATTGCAGACATCACAATTGACAGCAATATTCATCCCCTTATGCAAAACATATTTGATTGGCAAAATATTCCAAACAACACACCAAAGAAAGAACTTTACCTTAGGCATGATCGTCGAGCCCCATATCAATTTCCAGAAATTGTGAGACAATTCATCCTGGCAAACACCTCGTCCTAAGAGTCTCTGAGCCACATAGTATGCCGATCGGACCGAAAAAAGTTCCGATCTTTGAATCATTCCAAATTAGAACATCACTCGTTGGGAACCTAGGGATCGGCAAACACATGATCCTCATGATATCGGCATCACAAAATGGATCCAGTAACTTATCTTCCCTCCACGATCTCGTCTCAAAATCAATCAAATCTGCAACACGCATAGGGTGGCAGATGACCTTATCTCATGGCTGTGGTGAATAGGTTGGAGATTCATCGAGCCCCCGATCTTGCCAAACATCTAAGTTTCCGCTCCCAATCCGCCAGCGAGAGCCCTCCAGCAACACACTTCGACCCGAGATAAGGCTTCTCCAAAGAAACGATAGGTTCGTTCCTTGCATGGTAGAATAGAAATTCCCGTTCGGGAAGTACTTGGCCTTCAAAACACCAAAAACAAAGAGATTTGGGGTTTTGAATTAATCTCCAACACTACTTTGAAAGCAATGATAAGTTGAAAGCCTCAAAATCTTTAAAACCCAATCCACCATCCTTCTTCGATATACACAAATTTTCCCAAAAATGCCAATGTATCTGGTGCCTATTATCAATGGAACCCCACCAAAAATTAGCAATAAGCATATTAAGCTCATGAACAAATGATTTGGGGAAGCGAAAAACGCTCATCAAATATACCAGAATCGCCAAAGCAATGATTGAATAATCACTGCTTTACCAGCAACAGAAAACAACTTATTATTCCACCTCTTGAACCTCTGCTCCAATCTATCCTTAATGTAGTGGAATTCCCGAGTTTTCGATCTGCCAATCATAATCGGAAACCCCAAATACTCGTCTTTCTCCAAAATCCTATTAACTCCCAAAAAAATGCATAATTTCTTGCTGCCTATTAGAGGAGTATTTGAGCTAAAAAGAGTATTTTAAAATTGATTTGCCCTTTTATTTGAAATTTGTATAATTAGAGTATTTTACTCCCTGACATGACATCCGTTTAGTCACGTGACTAATGGTCTTGACGTGATTGGGAAAAAAAGCCCATTTTGACAACTTTTGACATAATTAGGAGGTAGAATTAAGCCCAATAGATTGTTGGAGAAAGAATTGCAAGTTATATAGGAGTATATTCTCGAATAAATAAATATAACAAGGCTAGTGTTAGAAAAGGGAACCCTAGTCGTCTCCCATTTTCTCCCTTCTCTAGTTTTTCTTGCTTTGTTCTCTTTTTGCTCCTCCTCCTTGGCTATTACTGTCAAGGGGGAGGAGGGTTTGTTTTTTATTTTATTTCGTATCTTGTTTTTTTTTCTTTAGTTTTAAAATAAAGCCCCACAGATCTATTGATCTGTTTGGGTTTTGGGTCTCCCGATGTTTAGATCTTGGATGTTTGAGTTCAGTTTGTCGAGTTAGTTTATTCAGTTTGTTTGATGTCTTTTGAGTTTACAATAGATTGGGGATTTCACCATCATATTGAGATGGGTTCTATTTGTGGTTTTTGGATCAATCACGGAAGTTTTCGGATCACTCACCTTTCTGTCCTTGGTGAAAGCTCACAGAAGCGAAAACAAAGAGGTGTTGCGCGTGTCAGAGACTCATGGGAAAGGTTCGAAACTCCAATTCAAAGGATTCATATCATGATGACAGATCCAGATGATCAAGACGTTGATGATGAAATTCAATTGATTGTAATTTATGTTATGAACGATGTAATTTCATTTTCATGAATGAAAATTACATTTTTTTTCAAAAAAAAAATATGACAAGGGTATAATCAAAGCAAATAGGAAAATAAGATAAAAATCATGGATTTTCAAGCAATAAGCTCACAAATTTTAAAAGGCAATTATGAATTATTATTATAATCTATACCCTACTATTAAAGTTATCCCCAAACTGCTGTATGCTCAGTATTTGACATTTCTCCTTCTGACATTTGTCAAGAGTTGATTGGTTGGGAGAAAACCAATTAATATATATTATATTATTATATATTTCAAATTCCAAATAATAATAATATTTATAAATAATAGTTTGAACATTGAATTATAATCAAAGTAATACTCTAATTCCTTTTTCCAATAGATAATTATTTGAATAGACATTAAAATTCTAATAATGTTTTCCTTCCCATTTAACTTAATTACTACATAACATAAAATTTTACTTAAAATTTAAATTACTTAATTTTAATCATAAACCGAAAAACCCGACACGAACTTTTTGTTTTTGGTATAGAAGGAACGGAAATAAATCAGTCATAAACATTTAACAAATTACCTTTTTCATCATAAAAACTAAAAAAAGAAATAAATAAATCACTCATAGACTCATAGTCGGGAACATCCCTAATTTCTTGTACTTACAAATGGATACAAACACCAGCACCTCTCATTTCTCACGTGCATGTGAAGTCCGTGTTATAGACGCTCTTAAATTCACAAGGAAAGTCTCTTTCCATGGCGTATTTGAAACAAGAAAGCCCAACATCCGAAGCCCAACCCAAAACGTGTTCTCATCCAAGATCATCAAGTCCGTTGATTCAGATCTCCATCGTGGCAAAACGAACGGACATGATTACCCCCCGCGAACGGACCTACCTATTTGAATTCAAATTATCATCCCCCAAAGTTAACGTTACGATTTCCCAGACCTCAGATTTCTAAATCCGAACCAAAAAGGAAACATAAAACATCGGAATTTAGAAAGAAGAAACAAAATAACAAGGAGAAGATTACAATATCAAATCAATGCAAACAGCAGCAAAACACTGAAACAGAGAGAGAGCCCACAAAAATAAGAATTAAACAGCCTTTGATTTTGATTGTTGCCTTAAGTTTTTGGCTGTCTCCCGTAATCCCCTCTCTTTCTCTTTCAGTTCTTTCCTTTATCTGGGTTCTCTTTGGTTTCTCTGTCTCTTGTTTTTTCTTCAAGAAAGAAATCCAGAAAGACTAGTAATGTATGTTCCTTCTTTCTTTTTCTTCCAGTCTTTTTAGTACATGTTTAGTTTTAAATGTAGTGGGAGATTAATGGGTTGTTGGGTATTCATTTATTTTTGTTCTGATATTTGATTTTTTCTCTTCTGTTTTGGTTTTGAACTTTGTTTTGATTAGTTTGAGGGGATTTGAAAATGGAGTACGTTACAAGAACTGGGTTCCATGACCTCAATTTGGCTTCAAGAAAAGCTGAAGAAGCAGGTTTGCTTTTCTTCTTTTCTTTTTCCTTTTTATGTTAAGCAAAGGAGTGAAGGAAAGGAAACAAGAAAATAAAAGTTTTTACTTTTGTGTTCATTGCAAATAAAGTTTCCCTTTCTATTTTATTTTTTTTCTTTTTAATAATTTAATTTGGTTCACTGGTTTCTGTAGCTTTGAGAAGATATGTTGCTGTTGCATGGTTAGAAACCTTAGTTGGTCCACTGGGAATATCAAATCAGCCATCGGAAAAAGAGTTCATTTCTTGCTTGAGAAATGGTTTGATTCTTTGCAATGTTATTAATAAGATCCAGCCTGGTGCAGTTTCCAAGGTACCATCAAATTTTTTTTTGAATTCTTGATTTCATATTTTCTTATAAACTTTACACTGACTGACCTGTTAATTTTAAGGTTGTGGAGAGTAATTCACATGCACAATCACTCAACCGGGAGTTCCAACCACCACGAGCCTACCAATACTTTGAAAATGTCAGGAATTTTCTTGTTGCCATTGAAGACCTAAAGCTGCCAGCTTTTGAAGCTTGTGATCTCGAAAGGGTAAATTTTAATTTTACTTAGGATAATTGTGGCACTCATTTTTGTTAGAAGCTTTAGCCTTAATGTGATGGTCATCTTAAACTAAGTCAATTCTTGGCCTTTATTTTTTGTAGGATAACTTGGAGGCAGGGTCAGCAGCTAAGGTTGTTGACTGCATATTAGCATTGAAGTCATACCATGAATGTAAACAGATTAATTGTGGCAATGCAAATGGATATTATAAACTTACTAGGTCCCCCATGGTTATGCATTCTGCCACCAAGATGCAATTGCGAGCCTTGTCAGAATCTTGTAGGCGCTTGGACTTGTCTTCTGCTTGTGACAAGCAACCAACTGCCAATGGTGAATCCAATAAACTCGAAGGTATTGATTTGTCTTTCTAATCTTTCTTTCCCTATATTTTCTCATATATGGAGTACAGAACTAGATGAGGCCTTTTGATCTTGTAAACTAAAATTAGTAGTTCAATTTCAGTTAGCCAAATGCATTCTGGTTTAATTTGGGTTTGAATTACCAGTAGAAACTTTCAAGGCTTTTATTGCAAGATTAGTTTTTGAAGCTGCTGCCAATTTATGAAGTCAAATAGTTTTGGTCCCATTAGGGAACCATTGTGTAAAGTTTATTACTTATTGGTCTGTTGTCGT
This sequence comes from Corchorus olitorius, assembly GCA_001974825.2. Lineage (NCBI taxonomy): Eukaryota > Viridiplantae > Streptophyta > Magnoliopsida > Malvales > Malvaceae > Corchorus > Corchorus olitorius. The sequence goes on from AWUE01016937.1 coordinate 67,139, forward strand.
TATGCTTAGCATAATGTATAGCAACGTATAGCATTCTTCAGAGAAAATTATTATCTATTGGCATCATAGCATAATTTACCTGCTATGAGTTTACTTTTTTATTTTTATCCTTTTCTCCTGAACAAATGTATTCTTCAAAGCAAATTTGTTTTGGAGAGAATGTTAATCAAATTCACGAATGTATTCTGCATAGTTTTTCTTGGCATTTACTTTTTCTTTTCTCTTTGTATGTGATGCATGGTGTTTGTAGATACCATTGTGAAGGTACTTGCTGACCACATGGTTGACACGAAGGAAAACATTGATGACAACCTATTGGGTTCTTTCAACAAGAGAAATCCGGTAATGTTAATTGTTTTTGCATATCAACCTAGTTTTCATTCAACAAATAAAATTTATCACAGAGGAACTTGGCTTGGGTAAATTTCTATGTTTTCTGTACTTATTTCTCTTCTGCTACAGGATTCAGTCAAACTGTTGAAAAAGCTGATTGCAAGTTGTTTTGATGAGCAACTTCAGAATAATTTCCCAGAGGTAAGCTCAATGCAGCCACGGAAATTTCTCATCTTTAATTGCAGATCCATATAGTCCCTTGAGAATGCTTTATCTGTAGTGAATTTGAAAAGTATCTACCAGATTAAGCAGCATTAGGTGGTGGATATCTAGAAACTTCTTTAAACTATACTTAAGTAGAAAATGCAAATGGAATCTCACCTATATGATAATAACTACTTTAGAAAAATATCTCTTTAGCTTAATGGATCAGTTGCCTAGATAGAATTTCATTTCACTATCAGTTGAAATTACATCTTATAGAGCAATAATCTTTGGTTTGTAACCCGTCCCTTAAAGATGCATTTACCTGATAAGATTGTATTTACCATCTCTTTCACTCTTTTTTCTGCATGGTGCACATTCTCTATAGTAAAATGATCTTTAACTAGTTACATTTATGTCTTGTGTTCGAAAACAGCTAAAATCAGTGTTACAAGATTTTCTAAAGGAAAATAATGGCTCAAATCTTCAGTCTATACCTATGCCTCTAGAGGATGTAACTTCATTGCAGGTATACTACTTTTAAACTCACTGTATATTTTTAGTTTCTTGAATTTACCAAGCTTACAAATTTTATTATGAATTTGCTGGAGAAGTAACACTTCTAGGTTGCTTGAGTAAATATTATATAATTAATTCTAATAATGTATCCCAGTTTAGGTATTTATTCCCTTTATTTAAGCTTTTATATTGAGCTTCTTTGCAAAATGAAAGAAATCAGAAGTACATGAATGTATTGTTTAAAGATTGTAATTTTGCACCAGTACAGATTATGCTTATGTGAACACTTTTTTTGGTACTTATCTTTATGTGAACATGTTGATATTTAGCTCTGCACATCTTTCGTGTCAGTTAATGCAACAAATTTTCTGTTTTGTAAAATTCTTTTGTATACCGTTGGAATATCTAATGAGCCCTGAATAATCCTTTTAATAGTGTTCTAGAGCTCGCATGAAAAAGGCGAACCCCAACCACAGGCATCTATTAAAAGTGCAAGAAAAAGAACTTCTGGTATGTATTTCTTTAATTCTTTTGTTTCCCCTACGCTTTTACTAGTTTCACAAATATTATGGAAATGTTTGTAGTCTTCCACTTACGTTTGAACCATGAGTCCAAGTTTCATTTCAGATGGTTGTAATATATTAAATGTATTAAGTTGCATCTACTGGCTTTGTTCAGAAGGTCTTTTTTATCCTAAATCGTATATAATAAAATTGATGACCTGCTAAGGATATATATTTAAGATAATGATTACTTTGGCCTAAAGAAAAATATTACTATGATAAAATTTTACTCAGCTGAAATATAATATCCTCGGAAACTTTTTTTCTTCTGTTAAGAAAATCGGAAAGAAGGGGAAGATGGAGGTTCTTTGCCAATTATAGTTCAAGATAGCTACAGAATCAGTTTGCCTGGCTTGTCCGCCGTTAGTGCCGTCTTCATAGAATATGACAATGACTTCAACTTATAGTAAATAGCAATTTAGGACAGATGTTTAACATTAAGAGAGAAACAAAATGTCCTTTAAAGATAACAAGAATTGCATATAATGTTGATCATAATGTTGTCTATTTTCAGGACCTCAAGGCCTTGTTGTCAGCAACCAGGAGAGAATTTGAAGACTTGCAATCACACTTGCAAAGTGATTTGAAAAATCTAGGTATACCTAAATTGAGTAACCTTGATTAAATTTTTGTTCTTCATTTCATGATTTTACTCTGCTTTCTCATTTACATAATTTTTCCTGAACCTCTTTACTTCAAATACATTTGTTATAAAAATTTCTTCTAAGGTTTATAGGTTTAATTGGTCTCATTTTTAATTCGACTAAATACTTTTGAACTCCCAAAAGACATAAAATAGTTGGATCATGAATTGGACTTCCCATTTTTGGTCAAGCTGCCAGGAAACAATTATTTTTACTTGTGGAGCTTAGAAGATAAATTTGTCTCAAGCATCCTTCTTTTAAGAATTATTTACATCTGTATATGCATGTTAACATTATGTCAAATGTGTCTATCTTTTGCATTCCTCAGGGAGTCAAGTGGAAGAGATGTCTACTGCTGCACTTCAGTATCACAAGGTGGTGGAAGAGAATAGAAAGTTATACAATATGGTTCAGGATTTAAAAGGTACAAAATAATGGTTTAGTCACTCTTTTGTTCTAGTTTTATTTTAGTTTGGAGTTGCTGAATCCTGTTCTGATAAAGTTTTCCTTCAGGAAATATTCGAGTTTTCTGCAGAATTAGACCCTCTTTCTGTGCTGGAATGAGAAATGCAGTAGATTTTATTGGAGAGGATGGCTCAGTTGTGATTTTGGACCCATTGAAACCCCAAAAGGATGGAAGAAAACTCTTTCAGTTTAATCATGTGTTTGGTCCAAGTGCAACACAAGGTAAAATATACCAAAAATTACTCAGTCTACTGTTAATTTGCTATCTTCTCTTGTGCATAGATTTGATGTCTTTATACATGTGACTTATGTCAGATGATGTGTTTAAGGAGACTCAACCTTTGATTCGATCTGTGATGGATGGTTATAATGTTTGCATCTTTGCATATGGCCAAACTGGATCAGGAAAAACTTATACTATGGTAAGACCTTAAATTGCTTCACATCAAAACTTAGCAAAAATATGGGTGATGGGTCCATTATCTGATTTTCACTTGGTATGACATTTTGTTGAGAAGTTAATATAATACATTTTCATCTGGTCTTCGTATTGAATCATTTGGTAGTGAAGTATCTTGTACTTTCTTCTGTTTACTAGCACAAGATAAAAGATATGTGTACTTTGCAAAGTTTTCCTTCTAAGCAAAGGATTTACCTTTTTTTTTATCTAACATATCTCTATGGTGACAGAGTGGCCCATCAGGTGGATCAACTAAGGATCTGGGGATTAATTATCTAGCTCTCAATGACCTATTCAAAATTTCTAATCAAAGGAAGGATAGAATAATTTATGAGATTCAAGTTCAGATGGTCGAGATATATAATGAACAAATCAGAGACCTTCTTTCAGAAGATTCCTCATCCACCAAATATCCTTTTTTATTGATTTTTGTCTCTACAGAATAATGATTTGCCTGGTTCAATGTTAGCAGCTTGTCTCTTTCTGCAATTTTTAAGTATTCATGTAAAAGCTGTTGTAACCTTAACATGCACAAATTAGAGATTCGTAGCTGCACTAGTGATAATGGTCTAAGCCTTCCAGATGCTACAATGCATACAGTGAAGTCCCCTAGTGATGTGCTTAATCTAATGAAATTTGGAGAGGTTAATCGTGTTGTATGTTCCACTGCAATCAACAATCGAAGTAGTCGCTCCCACAGGTCAGTTGGCCTTACATTTTCTACATTATAGTGAAGAAAATCGGTATCCATTTAATAGAACAAGCAAGGTAAAATTAAAAGGTTGTTCAAGCTGTTCTCAGATATTAACAAGAGTGATTTACCTTTGCAGCATCCTAACAGTACATGTGAATGGGAAAGATGGATCAGGGAACATGCTACGTAGTTGCTTGCATTTGGTGGACCTGGCAGGAAGTGAAAGAGTGGATAAATCAGAAGTTACAGGAGATAGGCTAAAGGAGGCGCAACATATTAACAAGTCGCTGTCTTGCCTAGGAGATGTCATCACAGCTTTGGCTCAGAAGAACTCTCACATCCCTTACAGAAATAGCAAACTCACACTTCTTTTGCAGGACTCATTAGGTTGTAATACACATTAGCACCCACTATACCCTAATTACCTTTAAAATTGACAGTCTTTCCTGCTCAGATTATTGTTGTTGTTGTATTAAACTATTAATCATTACTAAGACTAATAATGTGACAAACTTGAGAAGTTTCTTACCATTTGACAAATTTATGGTTTTTTACTGATGTTTCTTTATCTGGAAATCTGTAGGTGGACATGCGAAGACATTGATGTTTGCTCATGTCAGCCCGGAAGGAGACTCTTTTGGAGAAACTATAAGTACTTTAAAGTTTGCTCAGAGAGTTTCAACAGTGGAACTTGGTGCTGCTCGTATGAATAAAGAGAGCAGTGAGGTTATGCAACTCAAAGAACAGGTAAATATATTATTTTCAGCTCGCCTTTTGTGAATATCTTCCATGTGCCATCTCATATCATATGAACATAAGTGATTATTTGCATCATATACTAGAGCAGTCCAATGGACGCTTCGGTGTCTGTGTCACATGCAAACTTTTTGCAGTTAAAATGATTAAGAAGTTAGGTTGGTCATCCTGGTTTATTTACTATATTATGAGATACTAGAATATTGTGAATGTAATTTAATGCTCGTTCATAGTTCTTTTATTTTTGGAAACCACTGTGCACTTCAGTAAAATTTTACAGTTTTTAAATTATGACTAAGTCATCCTGTTGCTACAAATTAGTTCCGGTTGATTGTTTATGAATAGAGGAAACACCAACTCAGTAACTTTTTATCAAAATCTTCAGAATGAGACGTTATGATCCCCCAGTTCAGCATTTTATTTCCTTCACAGTTGGACTTAGTTTTGACATTTTATAATTGTTGAACATATATTGCAGATTGAAAACCTCAAGAAGGCACTAGCAAACAAGGAAGCACAGGGTACGCTGTCCTATAAAATAAAGGAACCAAAATCTCCTTTTGAGAAACAGAAGACAACAATTGAGAAAACTCCCCCACGTACCCGAAGGTTGAGCATTGAGAATGGTAGCAGCACCATGAAGTCTGAGAAGGCAACGAACCTTGAGGATAGGAGAGGACTGAAAACCCCGTCAGGTCCAACTCGGGCAAGGAGGTTAAGCTTGGAAGGTTCAAGATACAGTAAGATGGATAACAGTCAGATAAAATTGAGTGAAGATGTTAGCAAGTCCTTGCATGCCAGCACAGTAGTGTCCATACAGAAATATAGCCAGTCCCAAGATGCAGAAGCAATTACAAAACAGTTTGGGAATCTCAACAATGGTAGCTCTGCAATGGAAATTTATCATTCTAAAGCTCCTCGAAGTCCTACTAGTTCTTCCTTTCAAAAGCAAGCACTTAAAACAGATTGTCGAACCCACATTCCTAGACTTCAGCTACCAAAGACACCTGATGCCAAAGTATTAGTGGCCGAACCTTGTACAGAGAATCGAATGACAAATGGAAAAGGATCTCAAATAAGGAAATCCTTACGAACAACCATTGGGAAACTGATTAGTGGCTCTGAGAAAAGGTAGGTGAAACTAAGTTCTTATTAGCCTTTATTTAACTTAATGACTATAGTTGCTAACTCATTTAGCTGGAATGCTGGCATATTAGTACTGTTTTTTAATAACCAATCCTTTTAGAACTGCCTTCTATCTTATGGTAATCATGTCAAGGTGTGAAAAGTGAAAACTTAATAGTGGCATGCTTTTAACTGAACATCTCTGCACAAAATTACAGGAACCCACAGAACTCAAAGGAACTCAAGTCACCTACGGTGGGGGAGAGCAACAACAATGATGTGAAGTCACCACTTGCTGCTAATACACGAGCAGTGCGTAGGCAATCACTTACCGGCATCCAAACATCAGGGTCAGACCGCAGATCTTCTCTTGGAGGGAAGCCAAATGAGTCAAGTATGTAGAACCAAACACGTGATGTATTTTCCATTTTTTATCACTAGATTTCCTTTGGCATATATTTGATGTGTGGCATATTGAAGTTTCTTTCATATTTTCTTATGTAGGCAATACTATGAGTGATAACAGGAATGCCAAGACACCACCTCCAGTCCACCCATCATCAAAGACAACAAAAAGGTGGATGTGAATTGTGATCATCTAATGGTTGAATGAAAAAGGCTCCTCCAGTGATGCTTTGACTCGAAGCATACTGACATGTTGACATTCTTACAACATTTTTACGAAGCCAGAGCAAATTAGCAATTAGAGTGAGCTAACCAGAGTTGATGTACATAGGATTTAATAAAGTAAAATGTAAGTTGAGGCAGATAGGCTGATTGTACCATTTTTTCTGGTTCCAATGATCATCGTTGCAAACCCTAGTTCTGTAGAGGCTATCTCTATCTTTTATGTTCCCACTTTGCTATTCTTCATCTATTTTTTCAAAGATGTCAATTTTACTAGCACTTGCTGCCCATAGGTCTTAGTTTAATTTTTCTGCCACCAATTGCCAGTTACTTTAGCCAGCAGAAATTCCAACCAGATCAGTTAAACCACTGTCTGCCTCAAATTCTAACAGGGCATGTTTCCCATTACCTGCGGCCATGCAGTAGTTTACTCGCATTAATATGTTGTTGTCAACCATAATTTTTATCTCTCTATGGGCTTGAAGTTTTCCTGCAACCTCTGATTTCATTGTATGCGCTTACAATAATATAATTCATAATGATATGATCAAAAGATCAAGGTTTAAGATTTACAGTTAGAACTTTGAAAGAAATGAAGGCTACCATCTACTGATGAATTTGTGATGCCCAATATAGGAAGGTTATTAGTAGTAGGACAGAAAAAATGGTCATTTTGTAAAGTAATCACTTTGATTTTCTGAATATGAAATTTTTAGACCCTATCCATAAAGTAATGGTGTTTGCCTTTCCCATAATTGCCGGAACTTTTGAGTTTCTGATACAATAATTTTGGTGTGCAAACCTTGACATAGAAAATGACAATATCTTGATATGGACCATAATTATTTTTTGAGTAGGACCATTTGAGTTTCCCATAAGATCTGAAAACTAAAACTGATAAAATAATTGGGCACCCACAAGGCCACAACTTGAGCCAAGCTGGTTGGAGAGAAATCCCACACACCAATTTTGGCTTACTTACTAGTATAATATAAATCTCCCCTAACCCTTCAATCCCATGTTAGGGCAACCTATATTGTTTAAGGTCTGAGACCAAACTGATCCAAACCATGTGCCTTCAGAAGGGCAAGAGACCAAAGACAACTTAGACAAGAAATGGAGCACAAACAAACCACATGCTCAAGAAATTTGCAATGCCACAATCAGATCAGATAAAGCATTATTGCAATCCCAGTAGGCAACAAGCAACACAAGTCAACAGTTTTCTTCCCTTAAAGTCAAAAGTAAACAAATAGTACTAAATAAACATAGAAAAAACTAGTCTAATACATGGGGAGAAGTTTGATGTACTAAAAACCATATGGGGTAGGAAAGTTTTACAGAAAATGAAAGAGAGGTTGCATGTCCCCATTTGAATTTAACAGAATGAAGTTTATTTTTCATGTTTTTTTGCTGCTAACTGTACAAAACAGACATGTGTAGGGAGAGAGTAATTTCTACAAACAAAGGTTTTACAAACTATATGATTTTCTGCTTGTCAATCTACATCAATCAAGTAAATCATAAATGAAGTATAAAGAATGAGTAATAATCACAGTTTTCCAATTATGTTCATTAATGATAATTACTGTCGGCGCCGGAGGTGAGATTGCCTGTGGAGTCTAGTGATATAGTTATAAGCACGAACCAGCCGCTTCCTAAATCTTCCAAATTCTAATCTGACCATTTGACGCTCAAGATAGATCTTCTTAGTGTATTCCCATCCCTTTTTATTCACACTTGAAGGGTGTCTAAGAACAGGATCATCTTTGTCATATTCATCATACAATGAGCTCTCGTTGGGCATGATTTTGTAGCCCATGTACTTCAAACCAAGCTTCTTTGCAGGCTCCCCATAGTATGTCTCAGCTGCCCAGTCTGTTCCTAGGGGAATAACTTGAATAAAAACAGAACCGGGTTTCATGAACATAAAATGTGTCATGGCAGCACCATGGACACCAATCATGACATCACTTGAATTAAGTTCGCGGTAAATCTTTGCCAATTCTGTTGTTTTTTCAGGCCTCAGAATGTTTACCTGAAACCCGATTTCCTCGGCTGCTTTCACCAAAAGGTTCTCACTCGTTATTGCTCTAGAACCATTTCGAGACAAGATGACCAACTTTGGTCTCCATGGTTGATGATGCTTCATCCTTTTTCTAGTAGCCAATGGGGACCCTGAAGTTGGACGTAAAGAGATTTTCTTCTCTTGTGCTTCTCGTTCCTCGTCCTCAATCAAACCTCTGATTCTAGGCCAATAAGCTTTATCAAGAAGGTTTCGGAAATCGACCATGCTCTTATTGTCACTCATCAATGAAGAGTCCACAGTGAGCTCATCATGGATCCTTAGACCAACAATTGCCTCAGTGAAGCAATGTGTCCTATTGTCTCCACTGAAGTCTATTGCTGGATAATCCGAGAGATGCGAAAGGATGTCACCATACTTCATAACCCACCAATTGTGATATTCAAGAATCACAAACACAACCTTCTTGTTAAAATGTTGCGAAGTGATGTACAACGGGATAATCCCATCATTGAACTCGTGATAAACATTGCCGGTATAGCCTCCAGTTGAGAAGAAAACTGCTGGAACATCATGAACCACATCACAAGCATGGTGAACACCCAAAGTTGCTCTCTTTGAGATGAGGTCCAACTCATCTATGGTGTCCATCACACTCGTTTCCCATTTTCGGGTATATGGCTTGACCTTTTCATGTTGAAATTCATCATTTCCCTCTTCTTCTCCATCATCAATTACACTCGGAGCATTAATGAAATCATTCCTGATTTTTGAGGAATAAAGGAATATTGAAGAGGAGGGAGAGTGTGTCCTCACATCACCCTTCATAAAACAAATATCTGTACGATGATGGCTTCTGTCACAGCAAATAGTACCTGTATTAAGCACCAAGAAGAACCTATAAGATTTATGTAAACATTTGGGAGCATTGAAAATCAAATGCTGAACCATTAAGCTTATGACTTCATTGAAGAAATGAATCATCTATTCAGTAAACACATACCCCTAATAAATTCAATCTTGAATTTCAAGCAAGGCAAAAACTTTAATTTTCAATTCATAAAAAAATCTATAAAAGGCAGCAATTTCCTTATATGCAAGCTACTAGTTGAATCTTCCAAAACAAGAAGCAAAAAACAATTCCAAAATACAAAAAAAATAAAAAATACTAACCATTAGAGATTGAGGAACAAAGAGGAGCATTTACAGCCATATCACCATCAAGGTCTTCATTTTGTACACCAAAAGAATCTGCAAAAACCATAAAAAGGAAATCAAAACACAGAAACAGAGAGAAAAACAGAGGAAAGCAAGCCAAACCCAGGAAAGAGAAGGAGCTTACAGAGATGAGAAAAGGCAGAGGAAGAGCCAAAGAAGTGAGGAGCCAAAATGAAACTACAAGAGATAAGAGAAAGCAAGAGGAAAGAGAAAAGTTTAGGCCTTCTTCTCTTGTAGAAACCAGGGTTTGTCAAAACGAAAACAAGTGTCCCTGCCTCTTCATCTCCACCCTTTTTGAACTGATTATAACGCTGATAGTGCACCATTTCTTATGTTCAAATCCTTCAAAAAAATCTTTTTTCTTTTATAAAAAAGAAAAAGGAAGAAGGTTAAGTTTGCTTTCTATGCTCCTGTTTGATCAGCTTTTTGAGCTGGGTTTCAGCCTTGTAGTTTGCACTACTACTCAACCCAAGCTCAAAGAAAGAGAAATGGAAAGGAAAAGAGCTTGCTTTGTATGCTAAGTATAGTTGGCCAAGTTGAAATAGTAGAAAGAACTAAAACCCCAGTTTCAAGAAAGATAAAGCAAAAAAATAATGGTTTTAGAAGAGAGAGAAGCACATGTGAAGATGTCTGAATGTTTTCTTTGCTTTGGGGAAGCTGTCTCTTTTTTTTTCTTCCTCAGAAAAAGAAAAAAAAACGTTTGTAATAAGATGGCAGAAAAGAGAGAGATATTTATATAAGCTTAGCTAAGCCTGGAAGAAGCAAGCAAAAGCAGCTTGCAGAAGAAGAAGAAGAAGCAAGGGAGTTTCTGCCTTCTGGGGGGGTTTTTTTTTCTTTGAAAATAATAATGTAAACAAAAAACTAAAGAAAGAAAGCTGTCAAAGTAGGCTGAATCAGAGCAGAGGCTTTGAAGTTTGAAGAGAGAAAGAAATTAAGGCCAAAAGGGTATTATATATATATATATATATATAAAGTAGTTATTTTTTTGGGTTTGGGCAGTCAAATAAGAATTTTGCTTACAAAATATAATAAATGTTTGAAAGAGAAGAAGTGAAAGAATGAAAGACTTGTTCAGTTCCTGTTGGCTCCTGGTTGGCTTTGGAATTTTGGCTGCTCGCTTTGGTTTGGGGAGTTTTTTCTTTTTCTTTTTTGGGTTTTTCCAACTTTCAAAACACTATTTTCCTGCAAATTCACGCGCCTTTCAAAGCTGTTTTGATTTGTCACATTTGCCAAACTTTCTTCTTTAACAAAAGCCAGCAATTTTATTGTTTTCTTTAATACTCCTATTCCTATATATTCCTATTCCTATTCCTATTCCTATTCCTATGTATACATTACATTACATTACATACACATCTACTATAATCTTTTGTTTATTCGTAATAAACAACTGATTTCCCTAAAAACAAAAATTAAATAAACAACCGGTATTAACAGATTATATTGAGAGTGAAATCTGAACTCCTAATTCCTAAAGATGCCAGTTTTTGGTTATTTAAAAATTTATAATACTACTACAAATTATTACTTATAAAGTCAAATATATTCATTTTTTCCTTCTCGATCCAGTTGTTCCAACACCAACCAAATTAGGCTTGTTGTTGTTGTTAGAAAGAAATATCAACTGTTATATGGATGGAACCCTGTTGTTCAATTCAATTTTATTCTATTTGTTCTCAATAGATAGTAGAAAATTAGAATTACCTTTCAACCAAAAAATAATAATTAGAATTAACTAGAAAATTGTTGGCCAAGGAAAAAAAGGATAAACTAGAAAATGGGTGGTTTTGACACTCCCATATATATAAATTGAGTTTAATTGTTTGTGAAATTTAGAAATTAGAACTTCTAATATTAATTAGTTCAAAAAACATATAAATATATATAAAACTTACAATTTTATTGTACTCCTTGTCAGAATTTATAATTTCCTGAAGATTATTTACAATATGAATTAGGTAAATGGAGAAAAGAAATTGATTGTTGAAGTTGAAAAAAACTTGTTGTATTAATTAAATTAAATTATAATAACTAGGGTTTAGGCCTTCGGGTTATTCTATACTACTAATCAAACAAAGTCTGTTTTGAGTTATTCTATACTAATCATACATATAGCTGCTGGCTGCAGCAGCCTATTTTATTAATTATTTTGGGTCAGAAAAGGGGTATATAATCTTTGATTCCTTTTTAATGATCTAAAGATATTGATTAGACCAATGTTTTAATCCCCAATCAAACAAAAATACCAAAGTCAAGGACCCATTTTTTCATAACAGTTTTTAGGACATTCCATTTCTTTATTAGACAAGTAAGGAGTTTTCATGTGGCTTTGCTAATCTAGACATGATATTTTATAGTGCATTATTTCATAAGCTCAAAATAATTACATGTTGAAATGGCCAAAATTATAGTATTAGCAGCCTAAGACTATTTGAAGAAGTATTTTAATATGTAACCTATATATGTAGCTTACATGTACACTCTGGTTTATAGCAATATTAATTTAACAATCATTGGTGGGCTTTACAAGCTCATTTGAAAATGCTTGATTTAAAGGTGATATTTGGTTCACATTTTACTTGCATATATGCATTCAAGCAAATAATAATACAAAATTAATAACCCATTTTCTTATACAACTTTTTTTTGGGTATTCTTATATACAACTTGATTGAATTATAAAAAAAGGGTTTGTAAACGAATGTATGAAGAACACTCAGTTAAAGCTAGTTACAGAAAAAATACAATATGTAGCAAAAAAAACGAAAAAAAAAACAATTGTAAAAAGTACATGATTAGTTAAAATTTGGCTAAACGTTCAGTTAGGGACAACACTTAACATCTAAAAAAATCAAATTGGTGCTTTAAGATTTCGGCCAACTCAATCCAAAACGTTGGATGGGAGGGAGCATGTTTCACACGATAATTAAGAGCGTGCTATTTCTTCATATGATGACATGTGACGTCTGATACAAGTGCCACGTCAACAAGCCGTTTAACTTAACGACGCGTATTTCCCATACATGCTGGTAAAACCCATTTTGGACTGAATTGGCTGAAATTGAAAAGTTTAAGCATTGATTTGATATTTTTCAAAAGGTTAGGTACCTATTTGAGACTTTCATTAAGTTCAGGCTCCTAATTGAACTTTTAGCCTTACATTTTTCTTTTCATGCATGCAATTAACGATTAAATTTCAAATTAATAATACAGTTGTTAATATGTAAATATACGTATATATTTGAGATATGTCATTTTTTTTTTGGAATATATACTATATATTATTTTTAGTGACTATGGAAATTACTTAAAGGCCAAATTGAGGATTAATGTGGTACCTCCTTTTGTCATTTTTTAGTCTTTTCGCACTTTTCAGGTGACTGAAAAGGTTTTCGATAAAATTCCTTTCTTATTTTTCCTGTTAGCCTTTTTTGTAATTTACTATTTTAATATATCTATACTATATTAAAAAGTACATTCGCTTGTAAAACTTTTGAATCGCCCATTATACCCTTATTTTTCGAATATATTTCTTAAACGCTATTGCTTAAATTTTTATAATTTTACTCAACTAAAAACTCTATTTTTATTTGATTAAATCTAATATCCTTATAAGTACTATTTTATTTTTACCATTTTACTATTTTAATTAAAATAATTTTATAGTTTTACTCAACTAAAAACTCTATTTTTATTTAATTAAATCTAATATCATTATACCTATTTTATTTTTATCATTTTACTAATTTTATTAAAAAACTTAGATATATTAGAATTTTTAAAATATATTTCTTAAATAACATTGTTTACATTTTATAGTTTTTTTTTTAGAAATAAACTTTTGAAGTTATTCTACTAAAAACACTATTTTTATTTAATTAAATTCAATATTTTTATAAATATTTTATTTGTATCATTTTAATTTTAAAAAATTGGATACCAATTATAATATAAACTAATAAAAGTATTATTATCAAGTTTAAAAGTTAAAATAAGTTGTCTAATCATTAATTATTTATCATTTTTAAAATAATTAAAAAGAATTTAAAGTTTTTAAAAATAAAAAGAAGAGTAACATGCAATTATTTCCTTTGACTTGTAAAGTTAGAGAAGCCAATTGGGCGGGTTGGACAGGTTTCAGGGTCGCGTCCTTTGGGTCCAAGTCAAATGAGTCAGGTAATTTTCTTGGGTCATTCGGGTTTCGCCTCATCTGGGTTCAGATCATTCGGGTCTTGAGTCTGCTGGGTTTAGGGTCAGGTGGGTTTGAGTTTTTGGCCTAAAGTCACTCGGTTTTGGGTCATTCGCTTTTGGATTTTTCGGGTCTAGGACTCTGATTAATTGGGTTAGCCTTTAATTTTTTAATGTTTAATTTTTAAATTTATTTAATATCTTTTTATGGCGTTAAAATTTATCATATACGCGGTTTAAAGAGTTGACATGTGTCCCTTTATATATTAATTTTGAATATTAAATACATAGTTAATTATGAAGTGGGGTATGTTTTCAAATAAATATTGGTTATATAATATCTAAATTTATGTTCTTTCCTAATAGAAAAAATTGTCAAGAAATTACTAATTATTTTTTTTCATTATGTAAAAAAACAAATTACTAATTGTAAATTTATCATAAATTATTCATATAACAGATTTAGTATTTATATTCATATAATAATTGTTCATATAATGAAGTTTAGCAAAGTTAATCAAAATTATAACAATAATATAAAGTTTATTGAATAAATGATAATTTAGAATGGTTAAAATTATAACAATGTGGATTTTATTGAATGAAACATAATTTTAGTTTATAATATTCTTGGACCATCCGGATTACAGGTTTGTTTTCAATTATTATCTTAATTTTTTTTTAAATTTAAACACGATGGGTCACGTGTTGCACGTGGGAGTGAAAACTAGTATGATTAAGTGTGTTTTAATTACAAATTAACGTGTGTCTATGCTATAGAGATTTTTTATCTTATAAATTTTTATCCATTTTCTCATGATTTCAACCATTATGAACTCCTTTATGTAACAACGTTTAAAAAAATAAAATACTATTTAATATCTGATGATAATTTTTTTCCTTTGAGATTCTTTTTTTTTCTGAGAAATGTTCTTTTTTTAGTGAAGAGATGTATTTTTATTAGCATGATATTTAATTGTAACAAGTAAGGCGGCCTGCGTTTGCGCTGCAGTCATCTTCTTATTAGGGTTATATTTGTTGTAGTTGTTTAAGTCGATCAGTAAGAAGATATTGCATTCGCTGTAAGTTAATCAGTTAGGAGAAACTCATACATCAAAACAAATAATTCGCATATATAAAGCAAAACACATGACATCTCTTTCATTCTAGAAGTGCATTACCTAAACTCTACTACATCTCTAGGTAATTCATCAAAATAAAACTAATATTCTACTCCATCTCTAGATAATTCATCAAAATAAACTAATATTAATTGTTGTTTGAAATGTATGTTGATTATCTAAAAAAACATAGTACGCTGCAGTCATTTTTTAATCTTGATTGCAATTGTTAAATTAATAGACTCGGGTAGGTGGAAGAAGTTGGTTTCTACATAAGGAATGCCTAATTTTTTGTAGTCAATGAGCATATATAGTTGTCGTAGGAAAATTGAATTAGTTGAGAGCATTTGCAGGAGCATATGTAATTTACACAATGCATTACAAAATGATTGTACTTAGCATTGGCTAACTGTACTTTTGGAAATGTGGAAATATACTAAACATAAGCAACTAATAGAAATCTCAATAAAAAGGAAGTCGAATGATAAATAAAAAAAAATTTGTAAAATAAAAGAGGAATAAGGAAATGTTAAATTTAAGTATCAAAAAATATAATCAACAAATAAATCCAGATTTACTTCAAAATGTTGCGGTGAGAAGTGAAAGCTCCCCACTTTAGATTATGTCATCCTGAGGCGCTGCTAAATTAAATGGAAGGATCTTATCAACATCCACCTGGAAATTTCAGGAAACAGAACGGAGTCCATGTGAAACCAATTCAGAGAAATGTTAGGAAAGAAGAAACCCACCCAAATAGAAATGAAGACGAAAGGATAACAGAACTAGAATGTCAATAGTTTACCAATGAATTCAACCATTATTGTAGATACATTTATAGCACCAATCCTTTGGAATTCTGGCAGAGGAGTTGAACCGGTAAATCCTAATATCCACACACAATTTATATGTAATTAAAACACACTTAATCATAAATATAAAAATAGTAAATTACAAAAAAGGGTAGCAGGAAAAGTAAGGGAGAAAATTCATCGATGACCTTTTTAATCACCTGAAAAGTGCGAAAAAAACCAAAAAAGCCAAAAGGAGGCATCATATTAATCC
This sequence comes from Corchorus olitorius, assembly GCA_001974825.2. Classification (NCBI taxonomy): domain Eukaryota; kingdom Viridiplantae; phylum Streptophyta; class Magnoliopsida; order Malvales; family Malvaceae; genus Corchorus; species Corchorus olitorius. The sequence continues at coordinate 83,144 of AWUE01016937.1, forward strand.
TCAATTTGGCCTTCAAGTAATTTCCATAGTCACTAAAAATAATATATAGTATAATATATATTTACAAATTAGTTATGTATATAAGTCACGTGAGTCAGTGAGTGTGAATTAACATAAAATAAAATAAAATAAAAATTTTTCCTAAAAAAAAAAATTATTTTGTCTTACCATATTTAGATTTAAGACTTACACCACGCGCGGTACAAGCGGGTGAAAATCGTGCGCCTCGGCTCATGCAAAAGCTTAAAATAAAAAAAAATATTTGCAATTTGCAGGCAATTTACGTAATTTTTTAAAATTAAAATTTAAAACTATGTTTTTTAAAAGGAAAAAACTAAGTTAATTAAATATTCCTCTTTATAATTAATTTTATCGTCTAATCTAAAGACGAGATTCTCAAGTAGCACAATAATTATTGGCAACAAAGAAAAAGGAGCATAAGAATTTTAAAAATACTATATACATATTTTTTAATACATGAATCAAAAGAAAAGAAAAAGATTCGAAAACATAGCTTAGAAAAATGAATTATCCAAGGAACATTACACCCAAGAAAGTTGCATTTTACATGATAATTACGCAAAAAAATATTACATAAAAGGTTAATGCACATGGAGTTTTGTATACCAAAAAGAAAAAATGCACATGGAGTTTTGAGCCTTTCCAAAAATTAATTTTTTTTTAAAAAGAAGACATGGAATATTATCCTATATAGTATATATACACTTACCCATAATAATGGGATTTAATTTTATTTATATATAAAATTTTATATGTTTTTACCACTGATCAAATATTTTATAGGAAATTATACTATATAAAAAATTAATAGGTTAGCATTGCCACAAATTAATAAAAATAAAATAAACGTGTTTCTGATTATTAATAGGTACATAAAAAGAATTCGCTATTTACATCACTTATTTTAGAATATTAGGTTTGAATTCGCCACAACTTATTTGTTCTTGCAAATATAATTGTTAAAAAAATAGAAAATAATCCCTAGTAATTATAAGAAAAATTATGATTTTTTTTATAAAAGGGGAAAAAAGAACTCCACAAATCATTTTTAGGTAAACTCTCTAAACATGCTTTTAATTATGATTTTTTTTTAATTTGAGTACTAAAGGGTGGATATGAGATATTACATGAAAAATTGTAGAAAATTCTTGAGACAAAAATGTTTAGGGGAAAAAGGATTGATTAAATGAATTTTCTTAATTTGAAATGTTGCCAACTTGATGTACATTTATCCTACAAATACTAATAATAATATCTTGACAACTTCAGTCAATTTACTCAACTATAATTTACCTTATTAGTTTCAAAACATATATACTTGTTTATAAACCACAATGTTATTTCCAAATTAAGTTTCAAAAGATCTATCTTAGTCAATTGCTTAGCATTCATTTTCTACTTTGAAATCATTTCTTCCATTACTAATAAGTCATTTTAGTTGCATCATTCCTGAAAATGATGTGATTTGCAAATTTTCGACGCGTTGTTAGCATCTAAATTAAGTTACGGATTAGGGTGAAAATCTCTATTAACTAGAGACTCACACATTAATATTAATATAGATAATAATAAGTAAAAGTAACTAAAGTGAAGTGATGATCATGAATATTGAAGAATTATTCACAAGGGAGAAAGCAAACCTAGAAACTTTTATTCAACTTTTTCTTTCAATCTCCACTTTCCACACATCCAAATTTGATTGATTTTTTTAGTCATTCTTCTTGCCTTTAGCTTCAATTGTTTGAATTTAATGACAATTGTTTCAATCTCCACTTTCCACACATTTTTTTTTTTAATTTTCCAAAATGGAATGGTCTAGAGGTTTTTCTAATTGGATGCATAAGAATGAGATTGAGGGGAGGGAGAATAATGATGATGACATTGACATTAAGTATGCGAATTTAAATACATTAAGGATAAGCTTAAGCGTATGGGTTTCTACACAATTTTGTTTTTTAAAAACTTAATTAATTCTCTAAACCCAAAGACAACATTTTATTAATATTCACATTAATTATAAGATTTGTATAAATCGTTATCATTGTTGTCTTAATTTGAAAGTTATATCATGTGATATCATACAAACAATTTTATTTTTCATCTATCTATGATAGAATCAATTGTTTGCAACTAACTCAACATCATATATAGTCAAAATTCAAAAGTCAGCTTTCCCGGGGAATATCATATTGTAGAATTAACTTATTAAACTATGTTGAGTTTTATCACTATATATATAGAGTTTATATTTGATACACTGACAATGTATTGGTTTCATACGCTGTCAGTGAGTCATGTGATGCCACCTCACTAAAAATAAATAAAAAGTTTTCAGAAATCTTAACACTAAATACTCATAATTAATTTTTATTTTAACCACTTTTCTTGTAGAAGTTATTAAAAAAAAGATTTCCTATATATATTTTCCAACCTAAAGTCTTTAATTTGTTGTTGGTGCCAAAAAAAAATCTTTAAATTTATTGTGACAATCAACAATTTCGAACGTCTTTAATTTTTCCACTAATCTTTTCGTTTGAAATCCTTCTAAATTCATCTTTCTAATTCCTTTTTTGTTGTTTTATATATTACTAATTAACAGTATTTATTTAATTTTTTTTTGTTTCAAAGAGATTTAAGGTTTAGATTTCAAATACATGTCATGGGTATAGATCTAGTGATTGAGAATTATCTTGAAAATCAGTTGCAGGAAAATAAATCATTCATTTACATGAACACTTGGTGAGGATCGATGCATCAAATTGGAGTAAAAGAAACTCTTAATTTTGGCCATATATAATGGAGGAATGAATTAGGTAGAACAAATTAAAGAAATTTCTTACAAAGCAGTGAAGCACTAATTGATCTTAGCAGTTAGAAACTGAAGAGAATCCCATAAAGAATTAAAAAAGTGATGATCAAGTTGAGAAGAAGAAATACACTAAAATTTTGGATCCCAATTCACCGTTTATTGAGATTTAGTGTAAATATATTTAGTTCTAAGGGTTCTAAAATTTCAACAAACCAACAATAATTTTTGGATGATTTCACACTTAATTTAAAATGAATATTCGTCAAAAGCAAGGAGAAAAAGAGATTAGCATAAGGAGAAGGCAGTAGAGGAAGAACACGTTGAGGGGAGGAGAGGTTGACTGGTGTGGAAGAGTGTTTATGAGTGAGTGAATTTTGAATTTTGTCTTAACCTAGTCAAACATTAAAAGTTACTAATACTCCCTCTGTCCCTTTTTATAAGTCCCTTTTAACTGTATTCCAAATATTAAGAAATACAGTTAAAACACTGAATTCTGTAATTTTTTTTCTTCTCCTTCCAAATTTGTCCTTCTTCTCTCTCACCCCACTTAATCTCTCTCCTCCTCCCACCCATCTCTCTTCATAAATTTTTTTGCGTTTCCCTATCCTGAATTGGAAGTAGCTTTGAAATTTTTTTTCATGGAAATTTAACTTTCAAAATTGCCACCAAAATGTTCCCACCAAAAACTTTGTTATTAACACCCAACCCAACCCCTCTTCACCTTCTTCATTGTCCAGCTTGTTTTGAAGCTTTGTTAAAATGGAATCGGATCAAATTCCAGATCTTAATCTTATTCCAAATGATGGTTGTATTGATGAATATTCAAATCATTTTTCAAGCCTCAATATTGATTCAAGAGATGGCATTATTCCAAATTCATCATCAATGCATGTTCCTCTTGGTTCAAACACTGGTATGTTTAAGCTTACTTCCATTTTTTTTTACTTGCATTTCTTATTTACTTATCGCTGTTCTTGTGTTGGTTATGATTGATTTTGAGTAATGGGTTTCTTTTGTTTTGTTTCTTAATGGACAAATGCATTGTTGAATTGTAATGGGTTTGTGGTTGTTTAATTTTTGTGTATCTTTCTGGTATTTCGCACACTAGGCAAGTATCTCAACATATTATATGGACAACCAAAAAACCAGATAAAATTTTGGCAGTCTTTTTCTTCCACCTGATCACTTCCCTGCGAACTTAAATGGCTGAGATAAGTTTTGCCTTCATATATGTAACAAAGTTGCTGCCATAAGAGAACACTTAAACCGATCTGCACGCAAACGCTCGAAACAAATAGATAAACAAGAATAAGTCCCCTGGCATGTTTAAGTTGACTTCCATTTTTTTACTTGCATTTTTTATTTACTTATCGTTGTTCTTGTGTTGGTTATGATTGATTTTGAGTAATGGATTTCTTTTGTTTTGTTTCTTAATGGACAAATGCATTGTTGAATTGTAATGGGTTTGTGGTTGTTTAATTTTGAAAAATAGCCAACAGAAAACAGAACCAATACTTAAATAGTTGCATGTGGCTAATCAAAACTTTGGCTTTAGATGGATGATTGTGAATAATATTGAAGATGGCTTTAGAACGAATTTTATCCCAGTCTTGTGTGTGGGAATAAGATGGAACCATTCCAATTATTCAGAAGCTTTTTTTCCTTTTTAAGTATAGTTGTACATAAATTAAGTATAATAAGTTGGCCATTTTTTTTCATTATTGGCATCTTTCCCCAGCTTTTAAGAAATTATTCTTCCTGAGATTGAGTTGGTGCCAATTAACTCGAAACCTTATTTTAGACCAATTTGGAAATTTTTCTTTAAAGCATATTTTGGTATCTTAGTGGAATTGCAGCAATTATTTCTTATTTTCCATTTAGCAGGGGAACCCTTTGTCGTTTCTCTGCTAATTGTTATTATCTCATTAATTTGATTAGCAAAAATTAGAGATTTTTAGTTGAGGTTGAACTAGATTAAGCAGTTAAGTTTGTAGTACTTTAATGAGATAGTAAGAGGTTCTCTGTTCCTTGTGTTATGCACTTTAGGAAGAAAAAATGTCAAAGGTTGTGTTAGATGTTCATGAGAAACTAGTTCCTATTATCTAAACAATTTGGGATGGAAAAACTTTTATCCTCTAAGGCCTGGTCTCTATGCTTTGTTTAATTATATATATATTCTGCATAATTTGCATTTTTGTTTGATCCTGTAAGTTATTGTTATTCTTTTATTCTTCTTGCTAATTGCAGCTGCTGATATTACTAACACACTGATCTGCACTAATTCTTGAAGACTTTTTCCTTTTGCGTTTTTGATAGGAGTAAAACTTTGATATCCTAAGCTGCTGCACCTAGTTGTTTTCTTGTATCTAATTAGTGCTCCCCAGGCTGACCTCACTTACATTTGGTTCAAAATCATATTGCTGCTGCAAGACTCTGTTTAGCCATTAAGTTTTGATGTTATAAGTCTTATAATGAAAGTGAAACATAATTTATTGTTGTATTATTAAGTCACTTTCATTTCAGTTTATCTTGGCATGTTTAAGTCACTTGTTAAGTCACTTGCTGTTATAGTTCCCTTGATGCAGCCGGAAGACAACTCACGCGTTGAAGATGCAGAAGCACAAAACAATCGTCACATCAAACGACGTAAAGTTTTGACAAATGAAGAACGTTTAGCGGTATATCGTGTCCTATTGCAAAATGTTGTTTATGGAAGATTGAAGAGAGGTGTCATATCCATGTTAGCCTCAACCTATTCAGTTTGCAAAAAAACAATTCAACGCATTTGGAAGCAATCAAAGAATACTGGTGATGTGCGTAATAGAAAGACAAGAAACTGTGGGAGGAAAAGAGTTCAGCTTGACACAACTTTGGTTCAGCAGATCCCTTTAGCTAAGAGGACAACGTTGAGATCTATGGCTACTGCTTTAAAAACAAGCAAGTCTGCTTTGCATAGACTTTTTAAGATTGGGGTTTTACGCTGCCATTTTAATACCATTAGGCCGCTTCTGAAGGAAGAAAACAAAATAGCTCGACTTAAATTTTGCTTCAACATGTTGGAAAGTGCTAAACTAACACATGATCCGACTTTCAAAGGTATGTACAATGTTGTTCACATAGATGAAAAGTGGTTCTACATGACTAAGAAGATCGAGAAGTACTACTTGTTGCTTGATGAGGAAGAGCCGTATCGAACTTGCAAGAGTAAAAATTTCATTCCTAAGGTAATGTTCTTAGCTGCCATGGCTCGTCCGAGGTTTGATGAACAAAGGAATGAAATATTCTCTGGAAAAATAGGAATCTTCCCTTTCGTCACTCGAGAACCAGCAAAAAAATCTAGTGCCAATAGACCTGCAGGGACTTGGAAACAAAGCCTATTACATCAGTCAGAAAAAAAGAGATGAGGTCATTTCTGATTGAGAAAGTTTTGCCTGCCATTAAAGAAAAATGGCCAAGAGGTGCCTTGGACGGTCCTATTTTTATTCAACAAGACAATGCTAGAACTCATGTAGATATCGATGATCCTGAGTTTTGTCAAGCGGCTGCACAAGATGGCTTTGATATTCGTTTGACATATCAGCCACCTAATTCTCCAGACTTAAACGTGTTAGACCTTGGATACTTTGCTGCAATTCAATCATTGCAACAGAAGGAACGAGCTAGAAATGTTGATGATCTTGTGACCATTGTTGTCAAGTCATTTGAAGATTTTCCCACTGATATTTCGGATAGGATATTCTTAACGCTTCAAACTTGTATGATTGAAATCATGAAGAAAAGAGGTTCGAATAAATATAAAATTCCCCATATTAAGAAACAAATGCTAGCAAGGTTAGGCCGACTCCCAACTACGATGACATGTGATCTAGCCTTAGTTGAAGAAGTTAAAGAGTACTTGAATTCTCTAACTTCACTAGGTGATTGTTCTGATTCTTGTTTTAAGTGTTTGCTTCTTCTTTTAGTTTCTATTTTCATTTTGGGTTCTCACTTATTGTTTTTAATACTTTAAAATGTGTGAATTTAGCAGGTGCGAATTCAGCAGGTCCGAATATAGCAGGTGCGAATCTAGCAGGTGCGAATTCAGCTGGTGCAAATTCAGCAAGTTCAATTTCAGCAGGTGCAAATTCAGGTTTACAGAGTTTAGATGTTTTGCTGCATTGAAGTTGACAACCTCAATTTAGATGAATGGTGGTTTTGAATGCTTTATGTCATTATGTAATAGACCATGTAGTTCTTGTTTTTTATTGCCTTGAATTAGTTGAACTTTAATCTTTTATGGTTGTTTCTTCCTCTTATGGCTATTGCAACATTGTTTTAGTGTTCTGAAGATTATTGTTGGAGGCGTTTGTTTATAGTTGTGATCTGGGATTTTATTCTTGACTTTGAATGCTTAGTAGATGGTCTTTTTTGGTACTTTTTCTGGTTGCTTAAGGTTCTTGGCAACTCTGAATTTGATATTTAAAGCTTATTCCATTTGGTAATTGAATTTTGAGTTCTAGATCATTCTTAAGTTCATTTGTTTAGGAGCTCATAGATCAAATGAATTAGGAGCATACATTATGTTTCATATTTGAGGCATATATGGTGCTTTGGGGTATCTGACCATGTCATTGCTAGTTGTACTACGGCCATTTATGCCAACAGAGAATTTCTTATCTAAGTTTAGGCCTATATAGAGAATTTTTCCTGTATTGTCTTTGCTGATGGTGTAATGCGACTTTGACTTGTAGAGGCTGGTGGTGTCAGGCTTAGGGAAGATGGACATAATGCCCACAGTTATCACTTCCTTGTTCAATTTGTTCAATTCGAAGCCACACAGCTTCCTTGTTCACTTCCTTTGCTTCTCTCATGATGTTTCAACAAAGTTCTCTTTCTCACCAACTTTAACTTGGTTCCTAATGCAGGGGGCTATTTCACTTGATGTTGGAAGGTTTTCAACTGGATATGGCATTGGAGTTTTCTCCTATGTGGTAATTTTTCTGAAATTATGTAGTTCTTGGTAGAATACTAATAACTCAAGTGTAATATTTCAAATTTTTAATGCAATTTTCCAATTAAACAAACAGGTTCCAATCTTTATAGCTGAAGTAGCACTGAAGAATCTACGAGGAGGGCTCACAACTTTGAATTGATGTATATTAAGGCCTTGGTCAATCAAGTTAATCCTTCATACACAGGCTATTGCAGTCGGATTAGGAGCAATTGCCCCAGCAACTAGATGGTTTATTGCTATCAATTTCAGATGTCCAACAAGAGTAAGAAAAATGAACCACAAGATAGATTACATAGTTGAAGGATACTGGACTAAGACATTTGTGGAGATGAAAGGGTCGCCATTATATATAAAGAAACGTAATGGAATTCAGATGAGACATGATGAAAAAATCAAAATTCTGAACTTGTGTATTGTAATTCAGACTAGAATTGTGTTGGCAAGTAAATTTAGTTGTTTCATCTCCATTTACTTGATGAGCATAGTTTTGTTTAATCTGAGTGTTCTTACACCTTTTTCTGCATAAATGTAAGATTTATAGATTGTGACTTAAGTCATAATATAGGTAACCAGAAAATGCAAATTACCAGCTCTATAAGAACATATTGATAAAAAATGAGACATAAAGTTGATGCTTAACATTCGAATCGCACATGCTTTTCTTTATCAACCATAGCAAAGGTGATACTACAACTCAAAATCCAACGACTATAAACTTAAAAACAAGTTGAAATCCAAATCTAGACAGAAAAAGACTTAGAAGAATTTGGGAAGCAATGCTTTTAGCATTACTGCAACAACTTCCTGCATTTCTTTGTCTACCGAATCTGAGATTACTTCCTCAGGAAATTTATTCAAATCAAAGGCATAATCAGCTGGTTGATTCAAGTCAAAAGTTCTAGGAACTTTTTGCCTCGACCATCCATCAACCCCATCACCTGCATCTTCAAATTTTGTTGAAAAATCTGCATCTTCAAATTTTGGAGAAGAATCTATGAGCAAGGAGTTTTCAACAGCTGGAGAAATTGTCTTCATCTCTTCATCAAAAGTTGAACTTGACCTTGAACTTGAACCTCGCAATATTGAAGAATGTGGAAAAATCTTCTTGTTTTCACCATACAGCAGCAAATTTGCTTCAAGCACGTTAGACTCTAAACTTATTGGAGCTTTCCCTTTCCCCTTCCCCTTCCCTCTCCCTTTCTCCATTTTTTCTTCTTGGATGAAGACTCCATTCTCATTAACCCTCAAAATTTATAAGCAGTTTCTGATTTGAATTTTTATTGGGAACAAAAGAGAATTGAAGCCGTATTAAAAATTTTTGAGGATCGATGGCACTCCTCCTGAACTTATCAATATATAGTCAACATAGCAATTTAATTCCAACTAAACTTCTGTTAGCACTAGAAGGGTAACTTAGGTAACTAGAGTAAAATATGCATTGAAGTTAGAAAGGGGACTTATATTTTGGGACAAAAAAAGCTTCTAGAAGGAGACTTATAAAAAGGGACAGAGGGAGTATTTATTTTGAAGGACTCCTAATTTTTTTCTTTGCTAATTTATGAGGTGTCAATTTTTGGTGAACTGACAGTGTATAGAAGCTATACACTGACAGTGCATCAAATATTAATCTATATATATATATATATATATATATGATACTAGATATTATCTCCCCGCATTCGCATCGGGTTTTTTCAGCTTGTGATTGGAATTGAATAATTCCAATTCTAAGTAAAATTTTATTTTATGTAATAGTAGCAATTAAGTTAAATGATAGGAAATATTGTTAGGATTCTAAATGTCTATTCAAATAATTATTTACTCGCCAATTGAGGTTGGTTGAGTTGGTGAGGCATTGGAGCTCTGCTTGTAAGGTTTGGGGTTCGAGTCGTGCCAACGGTCCTCGTTGGTGGGTGATCTGTAAGTACCACTGTAAGCCTTCTCTGAAGCCTGTGGCATGCCCTGACCCTGAACTGGGGCAGCCTCCCCTCATCTAAACTTTTATGTACCAGAAAAAAAAATTATTTACTCAAAAAAAGTAAATGGAGTTTTACTTTGAATATAATTCAATTTCTAAAGATTATTTGGAATTTTAAATATAAGATAATATATATTGCTTTTCTCTCAATCAATCAACTTTTGATAAATATTAGCAGCAGAAAAACCAAATACTGAACATACAGCACTTTGGGGATAATTTTAATAATAAGGTATAGAGGTATAGATATATACATCTTTTTAAGTACATCAAATCTACTAATTAAATTGAGAAAAATCTTTCCCTTCATTGTAAGAATTTCTCTATAATTCCAAAAGCCATGCTTTGCAAATGAAAAACCAGCTATAACATGTTTCTCTCGTTGCAATTAATTACATAAAATATTAAGAATATATGAGTACCAAGTGAAGGGATCTAATTTGATTTTCCAATAGATACATATGTGATTTATAATAACTTGGGTAAGAATGTTATTGTTACTGCGAGTCTTAGAGAAAACTGTTTTATAATTTTTTTCTGATATGATTTTCTTCCCACGCCTTATTTGTTTTAAATTTTTATAATCCATTTCTTTTTTTTTCTTTTTAATTTTGTTCACGCATCGCACACTTGCTTTTTTCTTTGATAACGCATCGCACAATTGCTAAGTGAAGGCACGCAAAAGATTTGCTTGATAGGATTTGCCCGTTGGCCGTTGCACTAATTTAGGCTTTTGTTTTGGCGCCAAATATATAATCTACTTAATTAAGTACTTCTCCCTCTTTTCTTTTCCCTTTAAAAACATATTTATGAGAAAAGAGATACTTTCCTTTCAGCTTCTAATTAGGTTCTACCCCAAAGTGTTTTCCAATTTTTCTTTTATTATTACAATTTCAACTTTTTGGTTTGTTTAATTAACACTAGCAAAGAACTTTTTTAAATTCTTCAAATTTTCCAATGTAAAAATCTAAATTAGATTAGAAAATAATTGTATAACTTCTATATATTTGCAATGTTTCAAGGAAAATAATATAATACATTGTCAGTCTAGTTTAACAAACTACACATGCGAGGTTTAAGAGTTAATATGTGTCTTTTAGGGAATAGTTTTTAATATTAAATATAAAATTAATTAAGAAATGGAGTGTGTGTCAGCATCTAAATCCATCTGTGGAGTCTAAACTTTACACCAACAGTATATTGTATAATAATTTATGATCGATTCAACCTTTTTTTTTTCAATGTTTAATGTCCTTTAAGCAAGGTTACATGTTCGAATCTTGTTAATGGTTAAAACATGTATTTTGAGAGCTCCCTCATATGGGGTCTGATACAGCTCGACCCCGGATTAATCTAAACAAAGAAAACAATATGCTATTCTTAAATAAAAAAGAATACAGTATATTATATGAACTAATATCTCTTCTACTGTCAATGAAATTTAAGAATTTCACAAACATTTTATGGATCATACCTTTTTCCTTTAAATAAAAGATTAATGTTAGAAAATTCTTCTCTGACATACATCATGCTTTGCATGTTTAATCCAACTTTAAATCACCATGGGTTAATCGATGTGAAATCTTGTTAAATAAAGCCATTATTTATTAGTATAATAACTCTTTGTTTTTATTTTTTTTTTGGATAAGTATTTCACAAAAAAAAATAAATAAATAAAAGATGGATAAGTAGATAATCATTAGTTGAAGTGAAGATCTGAACTTGCATCATGTGCCTTTTGTATGTAAAATTGCTCATCTTGGAACATAATTCATGTCTATAGAATATAGATTCACGTGATCCATGGCTATATAGGTTTTTTGTTTATTTTTGCTCGAACAATACCATATGAGGCTAAGCTTGAATAATAGGGGAAAATCACCCTTTTTCTCTCTTTTCTTTTTCACAAAAAAATATTATTACTTACATAATGGGAAAAAAAAAGAAGAAAAAAAAGAATTAAAATCATATGGACCTAGGCACATGTTAACCACGCGTTCAGTGTCAGAAGACCCACTCGATTTTTGGCCTATATAAAATGCTAGACTCAAACACAAATAATTTGCATCTTCGGGATCACCGGATCAGCTAAAGTCACAAACTCCATAAGCAAAATTTCGAAGTATCACAACATATATTATATGTTATATGTTTTCGACTTGCAAATCTAATTAACCAACCCTTTTCTGTCTCCTATATATCAACTCTCCTCAGCAATCTTTGTTGGATTTTTTTTAGGCTGTTTGGAAATTTGGAAAGTAAAGGAGTACGTAGTTTATCATTGGGTCATATTTTCCATACTTTTTTTTTATCTATATAGAATTTTATGCTAACTTAAATTTTCATAATCTAAACCTAATCTTAATAAGTGGATTGGTGTGTCCACTGTTCATACGCGCTCCAAAAATTGAAATGATTTGAACAGTTAAATTGAATTGCGCGGTGTACTGTTCATCCAATTTGCGGCTTGACCTATGTTGGCCTCGGGTTACGGTTAACCGAAAGACTGATAGCTATGCCCAAGTCTAAATCAGATTTCTTTTGATAATACTGTGAACCAGCATGCCCGAGTCTGAATCAGACTTCTTTTGACAATACCAACAAAGATATCAACAGTCTCCAAGTGCGATTTTGACTTTGTTTAGATTCTTATCAGAATCCAAATTCATCATCTCATCAAATTTCCTTACAGGGCAAATCATCTTTGTATTCATTATCAATCAATCTAAGAAGCAATAAGGAAAATATATACATATATACAAATAAAATAATATAACGAATGGATGAACGAATGTGGGAACTTGCAGTGCATTTTATTTCATGACTAATGATAAAAATTGAATATTGAAAGACTGATAACCATAAAAAGAATTCAACACACACCCTTAAGAAAAAGTTTATTACAATGAGAAAAACAAGAAATCCAAGTGCAAACTCATTAATACTGATTTTGAGAAAACTGTAGTACTCATGGCTTCTCCAACCATTCTTTAGTTTTGCAAAGTCGCTTGCCCCAATACTTTAGGGTTTCTTCTTCAAGAAGCTAAGTTACCACTCTTGACCAAATCTTGAACCACATACTTCAACCTTGTGCAATTCTCTGTGGAGTGCCCCTGAGCTCCAAAATGAATGTACCACTAAATGTATGTTTATGCAACATGTATGAATTTTGAAAGTAAATGTATGATCATGGAAGAAAATTTCTTAAAATTAACTCACTTATGACATTAATCTTAAAGAACTTTCATCAAACGTGCATTTTTCCATTATCATAGCATGAAAAATAGCAAATATCGTTTATGAAACCTACATGATGCAAATGCATGAAATGAAATGAGAGAAAACATAATAAAACACCACAACAACAAAGAATTATAATGATATGTTCTCAATAAGGGTACCACCGCCAGGTATGGCTCTACCTAAGGTTGGCTTGAGTTTTTCGATATGCATGGTTTGGTTTATCCTAAAGGTTCCCAAATTGTTCCTTTTACAAGGCACCCCCAATTTCTCACCCATCACAGGCTACAAACGAAAAGGGTTCAATATAAGTGGAAGTGTTTCCCTAACCATTG